>VZTV01006973.1:0-28099 GCA_013400875.1 Anhinga rufa | reverse complement strand
CATTCAGCAGTCCATTCCAACAGTTTTCTGGTGACCAGATGGGACAGCATGACAGCCTTGCCCAGTTTATCTTGCCACACACAATGGGGAGAAGGGAACTGAATGGACTCCAGCATGCACTGACCTGTTGATCAGGGGATCCATCGGCTTCTCTCCTGCAGTCAGGTGGTAAGTGACACAACAGTGCAATGCTATTGGAAAGAGGTATTTTCAAATATTGGGAAAAGAGGGGACAGATAAAATCTCTTGGGAAGCTGTATGCCACTGGAATTGTTTCACTTCTACACACTGTTCTGGTAATGAAAGGAGATGTCCCTTTTTCTGTTAAAATTGTTTATGAAATGCTGGGCTAGTAAATTCTTTTCAGCACCAAAATGGGCTCTGTTGCTTCTCAAGAAATGGGTCTTTAAAATATAATACCATTTTGCAATTGATGTTATTTTGTCAAAGAACAGAAAAGTGGGAAGAACTTCCATATGTGGATTTGTTTTTCACCTTAAGGAATTACTAGGAGACTAGAAAGAAGTGTGGTTCGGTGGATTCTAAACGTAAAAATGGAATATATTTGGTTAAAAAGAAAAATAGTGACTCATTGTACAGGTTGTAAAATTAGGAAAAATTGTTTGGAAGAAAGCAAGAAGGATGTTCAACTGCTGGTTGCACCTTCTAAAGTCAATGAATCTGAAAATTCAGATGAGGAAATATTGTTAGTCTGGTAGCTGGGAGGATGAGGGGCCAGAAACCTGTTGTTCAAGCCCCTGTAAGACAAACAGTGGGCCCAGGAGAAGGTCCCGTGTATGTGCATGTTCTGTTTACTACCTCAGATTTATTAAATTGGAAACAGGCAGTTGGGTCTTATCAGAATAACCCAAAGGGGATGTATAACACTGTTAAAACTGTAATGATAACTCATAATCCTAATCTGGGAGATGGACAGGCTCTTTTAGAGTATTTATTTACACACGAGGAAAGGAGGACAGTCCTAGAAAAGGCTAGAGAAAGACTACTCCACCAGCATGGACTGTTCCTAATGTTAACACATATCTCCAAAAGGAAGATCTAGGGTGGGACCCTAATACAGGTGAGGGATTAATGAGAGTGAAGGAACACTAGAAACTAATTTTATATGGAAGCCAAAATGGAGTAGAAAACCTCCAAAATTTATCTAAGTTATGTGAAATAAGACAGGGAGACAAAGAGCCCCCATCTGGTTTTACGAAAGAATGCGTGAAGTAGCTCAAAAATGGACAAATTTGGATCCCGATGATTCTAGTAATATGAAATTGTTTAATATGTTGTTTATTGGCCAATCAGCATCAGATATTAGGAAGAAATTGCAAAAACTGAATGACAGTATGATTTGCTAACAGCCTGTGAAGGACTGCTTAGTGTTGCCAAATTTAAGTGAAACTAGGGGAAAGGTAATTCCGGAAGGGGGAGATCGCGACCACTGATTCAAAGACCACCCACTCAAGAAACCCGCAGAGCCAAAGGGTTAAGGAAGTAAAGGTCTCAAAAATCATAGTGAGCATGCGTAGTCATTGACATGGTAGGCGAAGAATTTTAACGAATCATTTAACAGAATAACAATGAATATGTATTAGATTATTAATATTCGGTGTATAAATAACTGTTAGTTTCCACCAACAGTGTTCTGGTTTGTACCTTGCACCCATATCTGCGCATTTATGTAATAAAGGAAAATACTTCGACTCTGTGTGTGAACTGGGCGGCGCACACCAGGTAATGGACCCAAGTTTTTGGGACAACAGGATCCCAAGGACCCACATGGAAAAGACAAGG
The DNA here is from genome assembly GCA_013400875.1 of Anhinga rufa. Lineage (NCBI taxonomy): Eukaryota > Metazoa > Chordata > Aves > Suliformes > Anhingidae > Anhinga > Anhinga rufa. The sequence continues at coordinate 26,296 of VZTV01006973.1, read as the reverse complement.
AGCAACAGGTACAGGTTGCACGGGGAGAGGTTCCATCTTGATACAGTGAAACAATCAATCACTGGAACAACCTCCCCCGGGACATGGTAGTGTGTCCATCACTGGAGGTTTTCAAGATACAGTCAGACAACGTACTAGATAATCTCATCTAGGCTCTCTTTCCCACAAAGGGATGGACCAGATGATCTTTCAAGGTCCCTTCCACCTGGCCTGTTCTGTAATTCTGTGATTCCAAAAAAAAAAACGGTCTGCCCATTGTGTCAATACCCAGTCCCATGCATACACCCGCACAGCACTCATGCCAGGACAGAAACATTCACAATCAAGAGGCTGGGGAAGAAGCCAGGACTAAGGAGGGCCTCCTTTTCTTTTGGTGATGCAGATAACTCAAATGCACAGCAAATTTCAGTTTTAAAGCATATTTCTTGAAGTCATGTCTGAGCTCTGTTATTTTAATAATTGCTAGACAACAGTCTTTATGTGACTATAAAATCAACTACCAAGAAAAACAAGTTTAAAATATAGTTCTGGTTTGTCTGAAAGTATTTGCAAGCTCAAATTAAATTCAGCAAACAGGTATGGCTGGGTAAAAGTAGCAATGAAAGTGGTCAAACAAACCACTTAAAAAATGAAGTATTTTGACCTTTCTTTTCAAAATATTTTTCTCCTCTCTGAGAAGTATTTTGGTTTTGGTATAATGCATTATTACCCTCTCCTTCAACTGACTGAAACACTGTTTCACCTAATACTTTCTCCAGTTTTTGATACACTTTGAAAGGCTGAAGTTTCTGCTTAACAAAAAATGCAAGAACAAAAATTTCTCCCTTCAGATCAATGACATTTATTTTTTTTTTAGGAGAAAAGAAATCTGCAATTCCATGAGATTTTCTGTTTCTTTCCCTACAGCTCTACACAACTTTGCATAGTTAAACTGCAGATTAAGCTTGAAGGAGTTATGACTTTTGCTTTGTAAAAATGCAAGTAGGACGTTTTTAGGTCTGAAGCCTAAGAGGGCTTAGCATGACTTAAGGGAGTTAGCTCATTGTCAGTATTGAGACTGCAGAGATACAGATAGAACATTAGCTTAAATGCACAAGTTACAATGTTAACAGCTAGAGTGGAAAATACAGCTTGTTAAACTGGACTGGTTAGAAGCCTTGCCAGATTTGTTTTGGCAGTGAACACACTGATAAGCACCCACAAGGTGATTTACAGCAACACAGCCACAGTGATACTGCTGATGCCAGAGAAACATTTCACAGGATAGCCTCCTAAGAGGAAACTGCCCGATGGCACAGCAGGGTGTTGGCCCTAAATTAGGGTTCTTCACCCGGTCTGCAAAACGCCATCAACACACTGAATGGAGATATTGGTCTTTATTGCCAGTCTGCAGAGTGGGGTGCCGGGCATTTAACATCAGCCAGCACACCTTTTAGAAACACTTGGGGTCTTTTATCTTTTACACAAAACGATAACAAAAAGAAGTTGTATTAAAATATCTGATTGGTTACTTGTACAAAAGTACCTCTGCACATGTCTTACTTTTAGTTTGGTTAATTTGGTTAGTTTGCTGTGCTTTTTAGTATTATAATTGCCTAAAGTAACCAGAGGCCATGCCTTCATCCTGTCTGTGATCACTGAATTAGGGTCTTACTTCACATCCTGCTGTGGCTTCTGCCTGAACAACGGCTAGTCCCAGGGCAGGTATTTGCAGATCTTTGTTTTAGGCGCTTTCAATTCTCTGTATTCAAGGTTTCAAGACCGACCATCATGGTTGTTTTAAGATACCAAGGGCACATCACCAGGTATCATTTATGAAGTCATCAGTAAGCCAAATATGCAAAAGAGGTTAGCACGGAATATATAAAGAAGCAAGATTAGGGTTTTTTTCAGGAGTTCCTTTTCTCTGGGCTGATGATTATTAAAAGCCTTGATTTGCTAATTATAAAGGTTAACCTAATTTTAAAACCATGAAAATGAATATGGATTAGATACTGTAAACTACCTTGTCTCATTATTCTACACATCTTGATAGTGGAGACTGCTTTGGCTTCTGCAGGGGGAAAAAAAAATCCCACAAACTAACACCACCATCCCCCCCAGAAAAGCCAACCCACACAACTCACTTCTTCCATGGTTTTCCTACAACAACTCCAGAGGCTCCTGATAACAGAAAGCAGGGCAAACCCCACCTGGCCACTGCCCCTCTGTCCAAGGAGGGGTCTTCACCCCACTCCACACCGAGTCCTCTGTGGGAAACAACGGCAGCAGAAACAGGTGGCCGTCATCAAAGACAGGAGCAAATGTGAGGAGGAGAGGTGGTAGGGAGCAGCTCTCCCCTCCACCTGCCGTGGGGCCGAGCTGGCGGCAGGAACCAGCATTGGGTGGCCCACTCACCTGGGCTCCAGAAGGCAGTGGTATAACCTAGCCCCCCCCCAAAAAAACAGGAAAAAAAAAATTAATTAAGAATTTTCCACATGTATCCCCCCTAAAATGTTCTTTTTACACAACTTCTCAGCCTCTCTGTAATAGCACGTCCATGATTTTACATAGTTGCACTTCCCTGCCCAAGGAAATAGTCCGCTTAAGCATTAAGATGTGAATGGGGAAAATCACCACCACAAAAAAGGCTCTGAGGCTATCTTCACGCAGTTCATAAAGACAAAAGGAAAATACTAAATATTGACTGCCTTATGGTTGTTTCTAAAACATGGCTGAACCCAAACCAACAGATTAGTGGTCTCACATTAACCTGCAGGCATTGCAACAGCTGCATTTGTATAAAGCAGCACAAAGGGATACATGGGCCACATCTTGCAACAGGGCAGATGTGAAAAATGAAAGTTTAAAAAAAAAAGGAAAAAAATTTCTGCCCACTAAATAGCCTATCCTTCGAATAAATGACATTAAATACTTAGCCATGAAGCTGGCAGAGAAGAAAACCACCTTATTTTTATGCAAACAGGAATTTTAAAGTTATTTTCACCTCAAAGCTTTCAAAACATGTGCTGTCTCCCAATGCATTTCCTTGTCACAATGTCAGCATTAGTCAGAATACTATCAAAATGTTTACCAAAGCTTTTCAGATGAAAAAAGAAAAAAAAAAGAGATCATCTCTTTGCTCTGCCCATCCACCCAGCATCTCTTCTTGCATCTGGCAGCAAGCCTGGTTGCTTCTTTCCCATCGCCTCTTTGTGGCTCATCACGCCTGCTGTCCCATTTTTTCACATTTAAAATGCACACGGCAATCTTTTGAGGCTGAAACCGAGGGCCAGGATGTAGCAAAAGCAAGCTGGTGTAAATCCAGCGGTGTCATGGAGCCACGGTGATTTACACGAGCTGTGCCAATGGCTCGCTTTGCCTCCTCCAAAGCGCAGCACAACTTGTGTGACCATAAAACAATAAATAACTACAATAAAAGTGCTCTGCACACATTCTAACTTGAATAATTGCTTTCTGTCTCTCTCCATTCCCCTCAAAATCTCAGCAGGACACAGCTACTCCCATTACTTGCTTTGCTAACCCAAAGAAAACCAAGCTTTTAAAGAGATACATCCCCAGAGACATTAGGAACGTATTTACACAGCAAAGCAGAGGCACCTTGGCAGCAAATGCCAACATCCCTGTGCTGCCTTGAGAGATACAGCAGTGAGACAATAGCACCAAGGAAGGCTTTAGCACAGTAGCCAGATCTGAATTTAGGAGGGAAACCAGGAAGGCTTTCAGCACTTGCTTTAAATCTCTACCTCTTGCTCCTTCACTGCAGCGTTGAAAACACACACTCCCAGAGCAGAACCAGTTTGTTGTCTCAGACACCAGTAAGTGCCCTGCTGGCTAGCCACACCCAGGCAGCCACCTTAGTCACCATATTACATGCCCAGCTTACTGAAAGCATTTGTACCCTGGTTGATAGGGTCCCTGCTGGTGCGTCTTCACTGGCTACCTTACCCATGTCAACACCGGACACTACACGTTTGCTAGGTTCTGCTATAGTCACACTTATTTTGTTAGAAAGAGCCAAAATGAAATTGCCTACAGAGTCTGGGCAGAGATGATGCTGTTGGCAGCCCTGTTACTTACCAGGTGCCTCACTACACGGTGTCGTAGATTTATAGATGGTGACAGAGGAGTGTGCTGGTTCACTGACCCTCAGTTGTTTACTCAAGACCATCCAGGATCATGAGGACAGAACTGGTATCTGCAGCTCTAGAGGTCTAGGTTCAAACTAGGACCTTCACAGTTCCTCAGTTGTCCTCTAATCCTTCCCCTTCTTCTGACTTAGCCTGTGCTTCTTCACCCAATCTCACCCATAAAAGCATACATGAACATAATGAAAGAAGGAAATCAGTAAAGAGGCCTGGAAAGCAGAAGAGAAGAGAAAGCTGAAGGGCTAGAGGTTCATGGAGGTAAATATTGCAGAGGAAAAGTAGATTGATAAGAAATGGTGCAAGGAGGAAAAGAACTGGGAAAGCCATGTACAGATTTATACTGAAATGGAGTGGGGAGATGCAAGGTGGATTGACAAAAGCCCTGTGCACTGGTCTGGCTCTTCTGTTTATCTCAGTGATAAGGCTCTTAACAATAACAACACTCAGGTCAGTGGTAATAGTTTAGGAGCTCCCCACAGGGAATGTGCAACACAGGTTGAAATGAGAGTGCAAAACTGGAGGAAAAAGGGCTGGGGAACAGAAAAGAGAAGAGGAAGAACAGGATCCTGATATCCCGAAGAAAATGGAATTTTCTGCGAAGCAATAACAATGAACCATGTGAGTCTGGCAAAACAGAATTTGGCAGCCAGAGGAACGAGCTGAGAGATAGGGGAGCATTTGTTTTACCACTATATCCTTGAAGAAGAACTGAGAGACTGATAAAAGGGTACATCCCACCTCAGAAGATGCCAAAAGTTGAGTGATAAAATATATAGTCAAGGAGAACAACTAATTGGGATGTTGATAAGAACTAAAATTGAGTGTCCTTTAGGTGAACTACCCTCATTTTAATACTAAAAATCACACCCATAGGCCAGAAAACCCCCCACGCAAATAAGCCCCTTACTCTCTGAGCATGCACGGTAAATTTAAAGGGAGCTGTACCTTTAAGGTTAAGTGAGAAACAAATTAACCAATTATTAGCTGGGGAGGGTGTGAATATTAGCTGTGGCTGACACATTTAACTGTATAAATGCCTTGTAGTGTCTCCGTGTGGTGTGCTAGCTTTGTGGAGTTACCACCTATCACCCATCTTTGTGCAAAAATGAATTGACTAAAATACCTCTGCTCTGTGTGCAGGTTGGTGTTTTGCACACCAGGCTTTTCAGGAAAACAATCCCACCGTGTTAGCAGGCATGTGTCCCTTTGTGATTATACCTGCTCGGTGACGGGCTGATAACTTTCCTCTCTGTCTTCCAGAATCAAAAGTCCATAGCTATGCAACCATGACAACAGCACACAAATACAGGCTATCTGCACAGCAAAATAGGCACTGTAAGAGACCAATATGCACCTTTTTGAAGGCAAAAAATCCCCTACGATGTTTACAGCATGAATCTCTTCAGTCACTGGATCACCAATATGAAGTCGACCACCACTATAGGTTTGGAAATACTTCAGACATTGAATCACATTTGTTGGGAACACCTAACCATTTTTTTAATGTTTAAAACAGAAAAAAAACACGCTGTTGTTTCTCTCCAAACTTGGAAAACTATTGCTGTTTTTAGTACTGTTATTGTAGCTTCAAGCTGGTATAAGCCTTAACATCTGAAATTACTGAATTTATCCATTCACTAGAAAAAGTGACAAAAAACCACTAATGTGACTCAACTTCGTTTGAATACTGTTGGGAAAACAAAAGCCACCTTTCCCAAGGCGGGAAGCACTACAACAACTGAGATAATGCAGTTTTCCCTCAGGCTACAGAAGGACATCTGTGAAGTCTCAGCACAGCCTGGCCTTCGTGGCTTTAAGTGCCCGAAATGATTTACTGATTGCTCAAATCCACCGGCAACTGGTGTGAAAGTACATCTCTGCATTAGGGAGAGATACGTAGAGCCGGTCAAACACACCTCAGAGAGGATTTCTTCTAGGACCTTTTGTGGGAACAGCTTTGCTACTCTGTCTGTAATGAGTTATTATTACTAACCTTTATATTGCTTTAGCATCTAGAAGCTCTGAGCAAGATCAGGGCCCCAGTAAATTTTTGCACAGCTGTCTGAGACACAATCCCTGCTGCAAACCTCTTTGGCTGAAAGCCCGGCCCGTTTCGGTGGAGCCAGGATACAATCCTGGCACAAGCAGAGAGCAGAAAGCCACACAGCACTGTGAGCCTCTAGGGAGCTCGGCATAGAGTGCCGGACTCCAGACTTGCACCCTGCATTGCCTTGCAGACCACCTTCCTCCACAAGAAGTAGCTGGTACGTCAATAAACTGACTCCTGTGATAGCACCTTTGCAGAAGGGCAGCACTGGGCAATACAGGTAATTCTCATGTGCACAGAAACACGCAGTCAGGTAGCTAATACCATCTGCCCCTGACAGCCTTTCACATCACAAGTGCTTCCCAGCAGGGCAGCTGCAATATCACCACACAACTTCTCCATTATCTCAGTTTCTCTAAAAGCTTACACAGCTAACATCCCATTCAAAAGCCTCGCCTAAGGACTCTGGGGGGTTGGGGGTGAGGAAAAGAAACCGGTGCAATTCGCAGGCCATCAGCCTCGGATCAGCAGTGAGAAACTGGGCAAAGCTGACTGCTTTTCCCATCCTAGGATGGGAGCAATCTATGGCTGCTTTAGAGGCATAACGTATTGTCCTCGTTCAATGTGGAGCCTGCCTGTACTAGACAACATGTAGAGGCTGATGCATCTGCTTGCATAATAAACAATCGGTTTAGCCGCTGAACCTGTAACTTTTGTAGCCAGAGACTGTAGAGCCCTCTTGTCAACGAGCCACCACAGCATGCTTTACATTATAGTATGTCTGTACAGTAAGAGTTATCATGGCTTCCAGGATCCTATATTGCTGCTTTTAAATATCACCATGTCAACTAAAACTCTACAAGGAGTTGCTGTGTTTCTCAAGGGATTGGAAGCCCATGCTTTATGGCACTAATTATGTCTTTTTTCCTGCCACTGGTACACAGTGAAATGCAAACCAGAAATGGCACCATGCACAAAATTGTGCTTTTGGTTTTTCAAGTCACTGTGATTATCTCTCATGCTTTGTCATCCTTCCAGATAAACAAAGTGGCATCCTTCTCTGTAAAGTATAGCTAGCACATGGTGATCATTTTTGACTACACAAAGGGTAAGATTGTTGTTTCTATGACAATACAGCAAAAAAAAATGAAAGGGCGACTTCCAAGTCTGTGTAAGCCCTCCTCGTTCATCCCCACATCACTTCACATTTGAGGCACAAGCTTACTCAAAAGGGCAACTTTTTTTAAAGCAAGAGATGGGCTGGAGGGATGTATGGGGCACTACTTGCAAGACCAGGAGATTAAAGCCTGGGAGCTCAAGGAGGGATTTTCAAAACAGATCAGCTTTGGCATAACTCTGCTTTTAACACAGCAGTGATAAGACTCCCATTGTCTACAAAGTGGGAAGTGCTACTATTTCACCTGGTGAAAGAGGATCAGCAGCATGTGATTTAAAAATGCCCAGCAGTTTTGAAATCCTTTGGTACCAGGAAAACATGTTTTACCATTTCTTACACATGCGATCGGGAAATGTGGATTTGGGAGGACTGCCTTGTTTCATCATGAAAGCTTGGAGTCTCAATGAAACACCTATATTAAGATGACAGGACACTGAGCTGACCTTCAACTACTGGTACATCATAAAATCCTGAGAGCCAGCAACCCTAATGGGGGACTGGCTGTTCACAGCAGCGTGTCCTCTTTTAGTTTCAGCCTTTCGTAGACTAATGCCTGTTGCTGTGCTCCAGAAAAAAAAACTCTGTATAGGAGCAGGGTGTTTTGTCCTTTACCATCTACTTGGGTAGAGACAGACTAAATTAAAAGCTTGGAAACAAACGTCCCTATCCTATGTGCCCTTATAGGATGAAGTCTTTCCTCTAGTTTTCCAGCCCAGCAAATTCCTGGGGTGAATCAACTCTACCCATTGCTGAGTCTCTAGAAAAAACACACAGGAAAAACTGGGAAAGAACAGCAGAGCACTGTGAGCAGCCAGTGATTTTATACTGTAGCCAACTGCAGAGACGGTGAAAGTCTTTTAATGGCAGTGTGATAAAGAGAAGATCAAACAGAAATTGGTGGGAACAATCTTCCTCTATTCCCAGCTCTGCAACCTACTTCACAAAGATGGGAAACCTTGATCAGTGTAAAAAGATGTAATAACTGGAATAGCTTGTGCTCCTGGAAAAGCTTCAAGTGACTGACTTGGGGGGGGGGGAGGGGCGGAGAATAAATAAATGAAGCTTACTTGTTTTGAGATATTAATTAATCCATCCAGTTTCTGTTGAAGCCCAAAGACAAAATTCTGGTTCAAGAAGGCTGGTGGACAAGAAATCTCACCAGAGCAAAGGAACTACAAGACAGAGGCAATTCTTTTCAGCCACAAACTTGGGGAGTGTGGTGGGGGGACAGCCTAAACTGTAAGACCAGTTTGCACCTGGTGAAGGTACACTTTTTGATCACTTTCACAGATGCAACTGTACCTTCTGCATATGCTTTCTGGATGGCAAGCACACATGAAGGAGAACCACAGAAAGATGGCAGGGGATCACAAAGGCCCTCCATGGGGTCCACCATAAACACGGTTCCCTTCTGAGCTCAAAAATGCTGGAGAGACTGCATCTCCTGGTGCAGCACCAAGGTTGGAGATCAGTTCACAGTTACAATTAGGGATGTTCTGGCAGGTGCAAATGACTCATTCCTTCCTTCTTCACAATGGATGAACACAGGCACACAGTAACCCCACACCTGCAAGCAGCCCTAACAGATGCAACAGAGCTTCATTACAGGCAACCAGGTCCACCCATACCGATAGATTTGAAAGAGCATGGCTTGAGCAGACAGCTCTGGATAACACGCTTTGCAGCCTCAGAAACATAGATGCCACCTCAGAGGGTGGTCCATGAGCTTGGGTCAAATGATATCCATGCCCTGTTGTTGCCACAGAAGTTACTTCTGGGTACCTCAGATTCCTGAATCAAAGGTTTTTCTTTCTTCTCCGTGCTGTTTTCCCTGTGCCATTTCCAACTGCCTGATCAGCCCTTACAGTTCTTTATTTGTTTGCTTAAAATGAAATAAGCCTAAGGCTGTGCTTGGTTTCTGCATATTTTATTTGATCATGCTGTACTTCAAGAATTACATCCCTTCAACGACATCGGGTCTTGGCAGCTCTGCTGGAGCTCTAGCACACAGAGAGGACAGATTCACTGCCTTATGTATTTTCAAAGGAATTTTCCTCTCCTTTCTCTGAGAATTATGCAGGAAGCTCAAGCAAAACCTTCATATATTCTGCAGAGACCTTTAATTATAAGTATCTAAGATGTATCCAGATACTATATTGTGTCATCTGGAGACAAAGTAAGAGAATAAGAACTTGGTGCCCCTTTGCCCTTCCACTTACACAATATCACTTTGAGTGTTTAAAATAATATTATATGCCTGCCATTAAAGGAATGCTCCATCTTTAACTGTGAGGTGTGTGCATTCCCAGTCTCATTTATGCAAGCCTCTTATTCTCACCATAAATTTCCTTAAGGGTGAGGCTTCTTGTCAATGCTTGCCAAAGTGATGCCCGTCTACAGGAAGAGCCAGAAGGAGAATCCAGGAAACTACAGGTCAGTCAGCCTGACCTTGGTACCAGGGAACATTATCTAGTGGTTCATCGTGAGTGCGCTCACCAGGCATGTGCAGAACAACCAGGGGATCAGGCCCAGCCAGCATGGCTTCATGAAAGGCAGGTTCTGCATGACCATCCTGATCTCCTTCTATGACCAGGTGACCTGCCTAGTGGATGAGGGAAAAGCTGTGCATGTTGTCTACCTGGACTTCAGTAATGCCTTTGACACTTGTCTCCTACAGCATCCTCCTAGAGAACCTGGCAGCTCATGGCTTAGACAGGTGTACTCTTTGCTGGGTAAAAAAATGGCTGGATGGTCGAGCCCAGAGAGTTGTGGTGAACAGAGCTAAATCCAGTTGGTGGCCGGTCACGAGCGGTGTTCTCCAGGACTCAGTTTTGGGGCCAGTCTTGTTTAATATCTTTATCAATGATCTGTGTAAGGGATTGAGTGCGCCTTCACTAAGTCTGCAGATAACACAGAATTAGGTGGGAGTGTCGATCNACAGCATCCTGGCTTGTATCAGGAACAGTGTGGCCAGCAGGAGCAGGGCAGTGATCGTGGCCCTGTACTCGGCACTGGTGAGGCCGTACCTTGAATACTGTGTTCAGTTTTGGACCCCTCAGTACAAGAAGGACATTGAGGTGCTGGAGCGTGTCCAGAGAAGGGCAAAGCAGCTGGTGAAGGGTCTGGAGAGCAGGTCTTATGAGGAGCAGCTGAGGGAACTGGGGTTGTTTATCCTGGAGAAGAGGAGGCTGAGGGGAGACCTTATCTCTCTCTACAACTACCTGAAAGGAGGTTGTAGTGAGGTGGGCGTTGGTTGGTCTCTTCTCCCAAGTAACAAGTGATAGGACAAGAGGAAATGGCCTCAAGCTGCATCAGGGGAGGTTTAGGTTGGATATTAGGAAAAATTTCTTTACTGAAAGAGTGGTCATGCATTGGAACAGGCTGCCCAGAGAGGTGGTGGAGACACCATCCCTGGAGGTATTTAAAAAATGTGTGGACATGGCGCTTTGGGACATGGTTTAGGAGGCATGGTGGTGTTGGGTTGACAATTGGACTGGATGGTCTTAGAGGTCTTTTCCAACCTGAATGATTCTATGAAACACAGCCCTGCTTAGCTTTCCCCATTACATTAATTATGCGTCCTACATCTGCAATATGGGATCCTTTTAGCTTGTCCCCCATGGAAGACAGAGAAGTTTACTGTACCTCATATTACATAGAGTTAGAGACCAAATTTGGCTTTGATCCATTCCCATATGAAATCAAGACCATTCCAGAATGAGGTCATTGTGAACTTATTGTTAAGGTTAAATCCTGATCCTGCCTTGCAGGGCGTATGGGCAAAAAGAAAACAGCAAACAGAGTGACCTTTGCTTTGTCAAGTCTCAGCAACAGGTCTGACTGGTAATACCACAACACCAATTTTGCACATAAACTCTGACAGCAAGCTGAAAATCCACCTATTTCAGAGAAGGTGACTGTGGAGAAGGGCTTGGAAGCTGTAGAGCACAATGGCAGCAGCAACCTGCAGGTTTAAGGAGGTCAAGTGGGAAGGGTATATCAGTTGTTGCTACCTAAACAGCTCTCTGAACAAAAAGCATGTGATCTAGCTGGTGATAAACAATCTGTACTCAGTGTTACTATCCTAGATGCTACTGCTACACAGTGAAGACTGGCTTTATAAAATACATAACTTAGAAATATGACATTTGCCTACATAGCCAGGCTAGCTAAGTGCTCATATGGGTCCAGCTGTGCTGATACAAACACTTTTATACTGTTATGTTTGTGTTTCACTAAGGTATGCAGATTACAAGTACAGTTAAATTAACTAGGCTGGTTTAGGCAATATCTGGGATATTGCTAAAATTATCCTGTGACAAAACTAAATGCTAAAAACCAAGAGGAAGGAGAAGCAAAGTGACATGCCCAAGGTTACTGAGTAGTTCAGCTGCAGAAGCAAGAATAAGCTTGAATTCTCAAGTCTCATAACAGTGTCTGCCCATCACTGTCAAGAGTCCAATACCCTCTTTTTTTTTTTTGTCAGACCAGTATTTTTTAGTTAGTCCACACATGGAGGGTGTAATGTTTAAAATAAAATTTACCTTTTGAAGATAGTTGATGTTACATAGGCTTTCTGATTTAGTGAAGTAATACAAGATATACTCAAAACATAATACAAATGTAAAGTTACACTTAGCAAAATATAGCAATTGCAATACACAGTCCAATTGCAATACCAACATGATTCCCACTAATAGTCTCTGTAATGTGCTGACCATCATGACACCAGGCAACCCAAATCGCCGAGGATGAATACATGGGTTGAAGCCAGCTCAAACCCGTTGTTCTCTTTGGAATTATTTTGCTCGTTGTCTAGTTTGTTTTTTTGTTTTTTTTTTTTACTATATGTTGGGTTGAGCCACAGATTCACTCCCCCCATGCTTGTCTAGCTAAATCAGGGACACAGTCACATTCTTTCAGCTAGCTCAGGGAGAAACATTGACACCACCAATTGATCCACTCAACTCTTGATAGCTATTTAACTAAAACAAAGGGCACCCTCGGGTCCCCTTTGTGTTGTGATTATGTCAACTTTCTTTGCAACAGCTGTGGTCAGTCACACCTTGCATTATTCCCTGAGCTTCATGGGCACATTGCCCTTGCCCAGCTCCACTGAGCTTTCTTCTGGTCAGTAACAATCACATATTGCCATCTCGTTGTTAAGGCTCTGCCCCAGAAGTGAACGAACATTTGCCTCTGTCCTGGTCTTCAGGGCTTTCCCAGTATGATGTGCTGGGTGAGGTGGGATTCTGACAGGCAGAGATCAGGAACACTTTCCTCCAGACAGCATAGGTAGTTCGGGTAGTGCTTACAGACTGAATTGTCACAATAATGGATCACAAAAAACATGTTCTGGATGAAGTTAATCTCAGGCTATAGGTACATTTATCCTCCTTTTGAGCCCAAAAGCCCTTACCTCTCTTTCCGTAAAACAGACTGAGATAAAGCCTATGGCAGTTACCTTCACTTAATCACTAGATCATACAGCTTGTGAAGAGGAATGAGTCAACAAATCACAGATACTGCCAAGGTGAAGAAACAGAAATAGTTTTAAATGTCAAAGCAGACTTTCGATAAACTCCTGGTAGCTGGGGTGAAGAAAGCTGAAATTCTGGGAGGAGGGGAACACAATACCTGCAGCTTTCAAGCAAAACGATGGGGAAGTCAAAATACAGTGGAAAATGAGGGAAGATATCAAAACCAACTTTGGGGGAGGCAAAGGTCTAGGGACAAAGACAAAGAAAAAGAAACAGACAAAGAAAACCTGTCCCGCATCTTTTCCAGTTTCTAACCCTAGTGAGAAACTGCTTCAGCCTTGGAGGCAGCGACAGTCACTTTAACAGCAAACAGCAGAGGGGCTATTTATTGAACATATATAATTATATACACGTTCCTTTCCCGGGTTAAGTATAGGTGGCCCATCCACCTTGGTAAAGACCAGTGGTAATTGTCTTTTTGGCAGGAATGGTGACATGTCATGATACTGAGTCCCAGTTCGTCCCTACTTACTATTGCTATAATTATCACAAGCTTCTGTTGCCCTCGGCAGCTCCAGGAGGGTCTGACTCTCACCTTAGATAGATAGAGAAGAAAGGTCAGTTTATTTATAAATCATTGTATAACTTATTTACAATCAAACATTAGGATTTTACAACTCCAAGTTAAGCCAAGCTTTCAGGAGCTCTTTGCAAGAGTATGTAGATAAAATAGCACTCACTATTGCTCACAAACATTCAAGTAACCAGAGATCTTCGGATCATTTCTGTGGGCCAAGAAGCTGAGCTTAGAAGAGACCAAACAGCAAGAAACTGTAGAAAAGACATAAAAAATCCCACTATAGGGTGCAGAAATGGCATTAAAATCCAATATATTACTATAATCAATTAAAAGTAACAGCTAAGAGCACCAATACCTAGTTTTCTTTTAGAGTAAACCTGATTCATATGCTAGATTCAGATTTATTGAATTAATTCAGACATATCCTCCTTTGCATCAAATACAAATCTATACTTGTATTTCACTTTACCTGGTGGTGTCAGACAAAGAGCAAAGATCTTGAATTAGTCCAATCATCTGAAAGTCCACAGGGGATGCAGAACTGGTTAGGAAGGAGAGTCACATATTTTAGAGACTGAGGAGCTTTTTCTTTACAAGAACTTCGGTTTCAGCATTAGTACAGTTTTTATAATGTGTCATGCAGCGAGGTGAGAGCTATTCAGTATTTTCCTCTGCCACTGGGGTAACTACAAACTCCTTGTAATACTTGTAATTTAGTGACACTTCTGAAATCACCCTGTTCATCTCATCCAATGCTATTGTTGAATTTCCAGCACAAAAAAAAAAGAAGAGAAGATTTGAGAACAGTTCAGCACTCCCAGATTTCACTAAAACTAGCAGCTGCATGGTGCTCTCTCTAAAGTAAAGGAGAGGGACACTCAGCTGTTTCACACCATGTTTGACACCAGCTGACAACCAGCAAGATCAGGTGAAATAATCAGTAGGGGTGATGCTTTAGCTGAATTGTAGCCTTTGCCAGGTAATGCATTACCCAGCATTAAAGAGAGGTCTGGAAGGGAGCTTAACTTATTTATATTGCAGGGCAGCCTAAGAGGAGGTAAAAAAATCTAGGAAATAGAGTTTCATCAGTTCTGCTACTCAAAAAACTGTTTATTCCAAGTTACACATCCACAAATAAAAGAGTTTCAGTGGCAGGTCTGATGAGCCCTGTTACCTGGATAACTCTAGGCAAAAAGAACTCTGCTAGAGGTACCTGATTCCTTAAGGGTTCCATTTGTTTGGTTTTGAGTTGAAATGACCTGAAATTAATTTCCTTTTTACATTATTGAAAAACTTTGTTCTGTATTCTAAGAGGAAATGATGCCAGTTTGGGAATGAGACTCTGCATCTTCCAGGCATAACAAAAGGATGAGCTGTAGCCTTTGGGAACTGAGCCCCCTTTTGCTCACAGCTCCACGGGGAAGCTTCAGACCTGCTCACAGTCACATAAAATAAGTGTTTTTCCTCCCACCTTCTTCCTTTAATTCATTAATTTCATTTGACTCATTTTGTTTCATGTGGTTTATTCATTTTACTCCTGCCACTCCTCATTGGGTTAATTTCTTCCAGAAGTAAAGCATTAGCAGTGTTTCTTCAGGAAGGGGAAATTTTATCTGCTATTGCAGGGGTTCCCAGAACCTACTGCTCAAAACCTAGCAGTTGTATTTTTGTTCACAAAAACAAAACTCAATTAGAAAGTTAGCCATTCCATTAACAGAAATTAGAACAACATGATTTTGGCATAACTAGAACAAAACTGTAGCTAAAAAGCTTATCTATATAAAGAGCTGGAATGTTATGGAATTACGTTGCTGCCATTACAGAGTTGAATTTCACACTACGTTGGCTGCTGCATCCAGCGGTTAACTATTTTCTCATTTCATGTATTTTACAGAGACTCAAGCTGTACTTTTTAGGGGTTTTACAAGGAATTATAATAAACATTTTTCCAGTTTAATAGAAAATATGAATAAATCTAGTTATAACAATAAATGCAGTTGTTGCAATAACAGTAATAGCAGTTGTTGAGAGCTGGACTTGACTAAAATTCTTGATCAAGACGTAGAACTTAAATTCTTCTTGATACCTGAGCTAGACTTAAACTGCAGTATGTGAAAACAGCATGTAATACCGTGTGGAAGAAAATAAAGGGAGAATGACCATGAGAAAAGAGGGAGAGTAAAAACTGTATCCCAGTAGTGGATGACATTCACATACAGTATTTCCTTCAAGCTGTCCTAATAATACACATAAAACTGGCTACAGCAGAAACTCAAGATAGGAAACACATATCCCATTGCCTTCCTCACTTCCAACACCGAACACCATAATGTGCAGAGATCAAGGCATAAATGTTTTCCCCTGCTCTCTTGTTATAGAGTCTGCATTGAAGCTTGCCTTCTGTGGACTGAGTAATGGACATGGCATTGCTGCATAGATCAGCATGATACCCTGTAGGTTAGTGTGCAGGAACTCCCAGGTTTAACCCTCCCTGGTTCAGTTCCTGATGTCGATATATAAAAGAGCCATCTCATTGTATCTGAAGTTGAGTTACTCCATGAGTGGATGAACAACATAAAACCCTGAGCTGGGTCTGAACTCAGCCTCACACTTCTGAAATTCTTTTGGGCTTCCAAAACTATCTGGTGGATTTAGATCTCTGACTTTCCTGGATGGCTTCAATAATAGCCATCCAGAGATATTGAAGTCCAATTCTAATGCAGCCTACTTTATGTGAGGGCAAACAGTTAAAGCAACTTTTTTTGTTTGGTTGATTGTAGCTTTTAACATTGTAGAAGTGTGTCACACTTAAATGCATTTGCAAGGTCTACTTTAGTGTACATAGCTCAGAGATGATATGTTAAAACATCATCAGTGGGGAAATAATTATTACTTATGAATTAAGATTGAATGATTTTGACTTCAGGGAGAAAAATATGACCGTAATAGAAAATCTGTTTCCAAATGCTGCAATATGACTATGATCTCTGAGGTCACAATGTCCCTTCCCAGAATAATTACTTTCCACTCTCATCTGGAGAGAAAAATAATTGATTTATGGTACATAATCAATAGGGTTCTACCATATATGCTATTTTATATTGTGAGTACTTAGCAAACCTATATGGCAATTTTGTGCTCAGCATTGAACTATCTCTGCACATCCATGCAAAATAGCACAATTACCTTAGGAGGCAAAGGCAAACTGTCAGGTAAAGCTAGGGAGCTGTTATTAGTTTTTATGATAGAAAAACACTTTTCTCCACCAGTACATTTGATTTTTCAATTAAGATTGGAAATTCCTCCTTGGAAGCCACTGCTGCCAGTAATCCTTTTAATTAAGCAGTATCCGGAATCCCATAATTTCTGTGTTCTGCACCTTAAATCAACTGAGCACTTACGTATTGTGTTTCTTTCACAACGTTTTCACATTCTGGGTTAGTGCTTCAGAAGAATTAATACATGAGGAGCAGTACCCTAAGAAAAGAGACAGATAATGCTTTAATGTCAGTCTTCAAGCCATAGCATGGAATGAATTTGGCATCCACTGTGTCAATGGAGGTCTGCATTTTATCTGTAGGTAGGAGATGGATGTGTGTTATTTTATACTAGATCTCATTACTGATTTTATTAGGATCATTTTACAGATTATCAGAGGGGATGGCTCTTTTTCCAGTATTATTCATTGCCTTCTGGGAGCTGATAGAGGGAGCTGTTATCACAAAATATCAAATGCCAATAATGCAGAGACAATGTCCATTATATCTTTCACTCACTTCTGCTACAGGACAGAGGTAGATTCAAGTTCAGTGCCCAGCTGGGACTGGGAAGTGCACAAAATACTGAAGGTAGCTGCAGGGAATGCAGTGGTGAGATTGGCACGATGAGAGAGAGGTTTTTGAGTGAAGTAGAGCAGGCTGAAGCAATGCTTAGAAAACATGAGACGTATCATGTCTAATTAGTGTGGCTGTGCAAATGATGTAATGAGGCATTTGAGAATGAAACTGAATAGCAGTTGGATAAAAAATTAATAATCAGCATATCTGTCATCTATCAGAGCCCCAAGAGAGGGCTGCACAAGACACTTATGTTGTCATATGCATCAGAAATGTCCAGATACGGAAATACACACTAACATAAGATGGTGCAAAGAGATGCTGGAGTAACTAGCTGTAGGGAATAGCTGAGCAGCTGCAAAGTGGAAAGCTGAGAATGGGGCAGGGCCCTGTAATACCTAGAAGTCCAGTAGTCCCTAAGATACTAGCAGTTACCAGTGTGACAGTGACCAGCTATGGACAGCAGCCTATGATGATTAAACCCCCGAGAAAACTCAGCCATTTAGGGTTTCAGCTGAGTCAGCAAGGAATACATGAAATCCCTATATCTGCATTTTGCATTGGATCGCACTGCTGGAGGCTTAAAAATCCAGCTGCCACTTTGGCATCAGTTTACATCATGCCTGGTACCCAGCTTTACTTTCACTGGTTTAGGTATGATCTCTTACTTGCCCAGATTACTATTTCCATCTCAGGTGCTAAAGACAAGAAGCTGCCTCATCTCCTCCTTCTCCCCTTCCAATATATCCCCATTATTGGTTTGAGATGTTATTAAAAATACAGAGGGAAAGTTCCACTTTCAGAGTTGTAGTTTCAGGCTGTCTGCAATCTTGGGAAGAAATAATTGACTTGAATGCTGATTTTTTTTTAGGCATCAAGCACAAACATGAGAGCTGGGAACTTACTGTATCTCCTCAAAGTCAAACAGAAACAGCAGTGTAATCCCATGACTGCACACGCTGGGACTTATATACATATACTTATATATATACAGCAAACTTGGGACTGACCCTTGGGATATTGGAATGGCCCAGAATTCAAGTTTTCACAAACTGTCTTATAGCAAATGAACAATTAAAGAAAGTGAGTGATAAAGGATTAGCTTAGCACAGAGGTAGCTCAAGTTTATATTCAGTCCAGGTTCTCTACCTTGACTTTAGCAAAGCCTTTGACACTGTCTCCCACAGCATCCTCCTAGAGAACCTGGCAGCTCATGGCTTAGACAGGTGTACTCTTTGCTGGGTAAAAAAATGGCTGGATGGTCGAGCCCAGAGAGTTGTGGTGAACAGAGCTAAATCCAGTTGGTGGCCGGTCACGAGCGGTGTTCTCCAGGACTCAGTTTTGGGGCCAGTCTTGTTTAATATCTTTATCAATGATCTGTGTAAGGGATTGAATGCGCCTTCACTAAGTCTGCAGATAACACAGAATTAGGTGGGAGTGTCGATCTGCTTGAGGGTAGGAAGGCTTTGCAGAGGGATCTGGACAGGCTGGACCGATGGGCCAAGGTCAATCGTATGAGGTTTAACAAGGCCAAGTGCCAGGACCTGTACTTGGGTCACAACAACCCCATGCAAGGCTACAGNGTGTCCAGAGAAGGGCAAAGCAGCTGGTGAAGGGTCTGGAGAGCAGGTCTTATGAGGAGCAGCTGAGGGAACTGGGGTTGTTTATCCTGGAGAAGAGGAGGCTGAGGGGAGACCTTATCTCTCTCTACAACTACCTGAAAGGAGGTTGTAGTGAGGTGGGCGTTGGTTGGTCTCTTCTCCCAAGTAACAAGTGATAGGACAAGAGGAAATGGCCTCAAGCTGCATCAGGGGAGGTTTAGGTTGGATATTAGGAAAAATTTCTTTACTGAAAGAGTGGTCATGCATTGGAACAGGCTGCCCAGAGAGGTGGTGGAGACACCATCCCTGGAGGTATTTAAAAAATGTGTGGACATGGCGCTTTGGGACATGGTTTAGGAGGCATGGTGGTGTTGGGTTGACAATTGGACTGGATGGTCTTAGAGGTCTTTTCCAACCTGAATGATTCTCTGATTCAATGATTCAATGAGGAAAGTGTAAATTGCTGCTCTGCCAGAGATCATGGTAAGGTGTCATCATTTATTCACTAGGCAAAGGAAATGGGCAAAAGCTGACAAATAACATCATCCCTTTGCTCTGCCAAGACTGTGAGTCAAAACAGATAGTGAATTATTTGGTGAGGGAGGGAATATCCTTATTAATATTAAAGAAATTACACTAACATCTGTTAGAATTCACCCAATGGGCAATGACCAGAGCTAGCTACAGTGATTAAAAGACCTCATTCATATCTAATGATCACACAGAGTAATAATCTCATTGTAAAAGCAATCAGACACTTCTTCACTCTTCTTATCTTTTCTCCACATTTGTAGTTATTAAGGAAGGATCTGCCTTTGATCATCTTTTCTTGTGCTGCCCTTTAAGTCATTTCATTAAAGGGCCAGAGTTTCCTGGATGAATGGCCATTTGTCATTTTCCCAAATCAATTTTGGCTCTAGTCTCTGAGACCTTACAAACATTTTCCTCAAATGTTTTTCAGAATTGCAGTAGTTACAATGCTGTGCTCAGATGAAGAGTTTCATTTTAATAAAAGAAAAAGAAACTGCCAGAACAGCTTTTTCTTTTTTTTTTTTTTTTTAAGGTAGAGAAATCTTAATTGATTTTTTCATTTTAAAAAAAGAAAGAAAAATATTGATTGACTCTAGTTTTGTCTGCATCTCCAAGAAGTCTTCATTAGTTCAACTTTTCAACCTGATTATTTCTCTTGAATTGCCTCCAGAGCCTGGGCTCAGCCCATCTGTTACTCTTGAGTTCTTTACTACCTCTATTTCATTTTATCTGTCTATCACATCTGCTTTTCGGGCTCAAACCTGACCTGTAGACTTTTTGAAAGAGCACAGTATTTCAATAAAATAAGTGCTATGCTAAAACTGCACTTCATGGGGAAGACTGCCACCTCCATTGTCTCAGGGAAGCAGAAACTGTTCTGGTTGTTCATAAAGGAAATTCACCCCTTCAGTGGACGGCTGAAATTCAGCAGCTGAGCTTTTCTTCGGCATTCAGATTTCCCTGGGAGATGGTATTACTGCCATCCTAATGATGAGGGTGGATTTCAGTATTTAGCAGGGATATGTTTGTTTTGTTTTGATTGTTTTTTTTTTTCTCCAGACAGAATCAACTTCTCAGTTCTTCAGTGGCACAAGATGGAGGGAGTGACATTGGTCCATCCCCATCCTATGCCAGGACTGCTTCCCTTGCAACTCCAGCACATTTGCTAAGAGGTATAACAAATTTAACACAAACCTTCACACAGAGATCTCACATCCTTTTCAACTAAGCCATGCGTCCTCATCCAGCAGGTACAATTTACTCCACATTTACAGTGATGGTATGGAGATGAAGAGACACTAAGCATTCACTAATTGTGTCTTAGCTCTTGGGTACATAACACAAGACATATGTGATCAGATTTTCACAGTACTTTTTAGGCAGGTAATTCTCTTGCACATGTTTTTGCAGAGCTGTTAATGTGTCAGTCCTTAGGGTAACAGAGATCTAACAGGCTCTCTAAATGTCAATGCTAGACTGTGACTGGTATCAGGTAAAAGCCATAGCAGGCCTTTTTCCTAAGCAACTGAAGTCTAGGCAGAGACAAATGCTGGGCTGTTGTCCTGGTTTCAGCTGGGATAGAGTTAATTTTCTTTGTAGTAGCTAGGATAGGGCTGTGTTTTGGATTTGTGCTGAAACAGTGGTGATAATGCGGAGATGTTTTAGTGGTTGCTCAGCAGCGCTTACACTAGTCAAGGTCTTTTTCAGCTCCCCACGCTGTGCCGGGTGCACGGGAAGCTGGGAGGGGACACAGCCGGGACAGCTGACCCAAACTGACCAAAGGGATATTCCACACCATATGATGTCATGCTCAGTATATAAAGCTGGGGGAAGAAGAAGGAAGTGGGGGACGTTGGTAGTGATGGCGTTTGTCTTCCCAAGTAACCGTTACGCGTGATGGAGCCCTGCTTTCCTGGAGATGGCTGAACACCCGCCTGCCCATGGGAAGCAGTGAATGAATTCCTTGTTTTGCTTTGCTTGTGTGCGTGGCTCTTTCTTTCCCTATTAAACTGTCTTTATCTCAACCCATGAATTTCCTCACTTTTACTCTTCCGATTCTCTCCCTCATCCCACCAGGGGGGAGTGAGTGAGCGGCTGCGTGATGCTTGGTTGCTGACTGGGGCTAAGCCACGACAGCTGTCCACCATCCAGCTGAAGCCCCTGCAAGTGAGAGGTATTTCTCATCTCTCCAGATCAAATGCTTGCTGTGTAGTTTGGACAGGGTGGGTGAAGATACAGCCTTGGTTTGAGGTTGGAGATCATGACAGGTGATTCCTTCCCCTAGTGGGGTAAAAGCACACATGCTGCTGCTAGTAGTGGGACATTACAATTAGCATGCAGCAGTAGTGGGACATTACAGTCTGCCCTGTCACCAATAGCCTTCTTTGGTGAGCCTGTGCTAGAGAGGAACCCATCAGAGCAAAAGACTTTTCATGTTGAGCTTGAGGTCATTGATTCAGGTGGGGCCCCTTACATATAAACACCAGAGTAACGAGGAGAGTTCAGTAACAAACTTCAGAAGAAAAGATCCATAATACAACAAGAATGAAACTTATACTTAGAATTTTCTGATGGATTTATTGTGATCTAGAGAGAAGACAATATTCTTCAGGCTGTACCCACAGCCAATATAAAGTCAGAAACCTTTGGGCTGATAGAAGACTGTACTTGTCTTTTCTAAATGCTGTCATCTTTTGAAATGTAGAAGGTTCGAAAATAATTCCCCAAATTACTCTGGGAGTCTCTCCTAAGGTAGCTGTTTCTTTCTGGCTGTGGAAAGCATTCAAATTGCCTTCATTGGGAGGTGGACTTGATGATCCTTATGGGTGCCTTCCAACTTGAGATATTCTGTGATTCTATATACCCATCACATTCAGTGTTAACTGACCTTGTTGAAAAGTGGGGCTGTCAGGGTTTGTTCAGGGTCAGTCTCAGCATTGTGCAAGCTACAACGCTACATTCCGGTCATCTAATTAGATACCTCCATCAAGTACAACCACAATTTGTAAATGTGATTGTATTGCTTTGATTTTTGCTTTTTTAATAGTAATTCACCTAAGTGACTTCCATCCAATTGACAGGTGCTTCATTCAATTTGGGCAGTTCAGTTCAATCAACATTCAATTCTCTTCAATGAAACCTTCCAGAAATAAGCTAGCCAGGACCTGCAAAATGAAATTGTGATAATAAATGCCAGTCTTTTTGAAAGAGGTCTGAAATGCCTGACTGGCAAGACAGAAGGCAGCAGAGAGCTGAGTAATCAAACCTCATAACAGCCCTTTTTAAACCCACAGTGATGTAGCTACCAAGCATCTTAGTGAAATAATAATTACCATTTTACCTGGATCCAAAAAAACAAGGGATCCAAGGAAATGTTTCTCCCAGCTGAGTGGGCATTTCCCAGGACTTGGTTTAATTACCTCATCTGTGCCCTTAGCTGTCAGCAAAGTAGTGCTGAAAGCTCCCAATTTAAAGCAGGCCATAGCAAACAGAGATTTACCATCTATCCAAAGCTTGTATAAATTTACTGTGGGCAAAAGCTCAACAGAAGCTTATAAAAGAGGTACCTGTGGCTTCCAAATTAAGCCCATTTTCTCTAATTAGTCTCCATTTTCACAATTTTCCTTTTTTTATTCACTCTTTAGAAAAAAAAAAAAGAAGCTACAGTAATACTGTGAAGGCCATAAAATCCATGTGCTTATACTGAGCAGGGACTTGAAACATTAAAATTTTGCTGGAAGAGAAGTACAAACCTCTAGCTCAACTGCAAAACACACAAGGGAAACCAAGCATTCTGATTGACTTGGATATAGTTGTGAGAAATCTTATACATTTGCCTGGCATTAATTTCCATCAGTTATATTTTGAAAGAGTCTGTCCTCTCCTTGGAAGTTAATTCCCAGCATAATTGTTCTTTGTTTACAAGCCAGTTTCTGTTACCCCCTCCCGCTGACAGAGCAAAACCTCGTTTCATCTTTTCATCTGATAGAAGTCGTACTGAAAGCAACCAGCATGGAACTAGTTTATAGCAAATGCTATCCTTGTCATTAGATTATCATTGCAAAGAGCAGGGACAGGCAATTTGTTTGTTAATGTTAAGCAACTGCAAATAAAAGACTACTTCTAGGACTAGTCTGTAACAGAGGAGCTCTAAGCTAATTATTTTAATAAGTAGCTTAGGAGGAGTGAATAGCTTTAGTAATTAGAAATGGGCTACAGAGCAAAGAACGTGGTGCTCATGTGCCCTGTGCTGGGCTCAGCATGGAACCTTGGCTCTCCAAAAGCCCAGTTCATCTAGCCTAACTTTAAGCTCTCTCTACAGCATTGGGAGAGCTGTCTACAGAGAGCGCAAGGTGAAAATCCTCAGTTAACTTTAGTGCTCCAGTTGGATGCATCTGGTCCCAAGAGCATCTCAGCTCTCCCAGCTCTCTGTTACACAGGCAATGGATACCTGCTGCAAATTCCCTTAGGAGCATGAAGCATCAATTGGACAGAAACCCACAGCCTGTGCCAGGCAGCAGAACTATCCCCTCATTTATTTTCAGCAACTTAACATTTCAACCAGTTCTCCTGGAAGACAGTGATATCCAAGGATCAGAAAGCTAGTGTGTAAGAGGAAGCAATTATCTCTCTTAAGAGGTGGCCATTCAAAGCCAAGGAGTTTGCAGTTTCTAAATGGGCAGCCCCATTTTCAGATCCAGATTAAAGGGTCTAATAATAAGTGCTTCAGACCTAAACAGTGGCCTGAGCACTACACTGGGAATTAACCCTGTATTTTATTTCCCTGGGCAGAAGGCATGTTTCTCTGCAGCCAGTAGGCCAGTGCCTTAGACAGATCCTGCTCCTGGATAAGCATTTATTAGGGAAAGTTTCCCTTTGTCATCTTGGCTGGTAAACTCGTATATGCTGAAATGAAAAATTGCTTTGTGTTGGACATGCACTGTTGTTTGCCTCAAAAGAAGGGTGAACATTGCCCATGGCACCGGACCTACTTGCACATCCATTCTCAGCAGCTCTGCCATCTGGAAAGGTTACAGCCTTCACCTACCCTCTTGCTCCCCATTGAGGCAGCCGCTGCTGCTCCCTGCTGTGGATTACCCACCTCCAGACCTGCCAGCTGAGCCACTCACGTGAGATGAGTACTCCCTGGCCTGTCTCAGCCAAAGTCAATACTGTAGTTAAGTGCAGTTTGAATAGCCACCCTTTGCTAACTATATTTCTCTTGGTTGAAGCAGGGCAAGGGATACAGTGATGTCCAGGTGGGAGAAGGCATTGAACAGGGTAGACTGTGATCTCTGTGTACAGCATCTGCAGCCTAAGGAGGCTAGCCAAACACACCGTCATTCAACTTACATGCATTTGTCTCCACAAAGCAGTGAAAAAGTGCTGTGCTTCCAAATAGTCCTGTACCCTGACTTAATTGCAAGAGAGGAAAAATGAGTCCAACCGCAAGGACAGGTAGCTGAATCACTCACAACTTACAGCCCGCAGGGATGAGACTGGACAACCAGGGAGGCTCTTTTTGCTACTAATACACATTGATCTATTCACTGCATGCTAAAACCTTCAGGCTTTTATTCTGTACCAATAAACAGTGAAGTCATTTTGGTTGTACCAGATATTTACCCCCTTATGTGTCTCCTCAGACACATGAATAATGTTACGAATGCAGAGAAAATATCTGTGAAAAACCAAGGGTCTCACAATCAGTGAAAACCAAACTAAGCTTAATAGAGCAGGCCTGGAAAATCTTCAGTAACCAGTTCTCCATAAAGGTATCATACAGAGGCAACATGCATGTAATACAGTATTTTGAGTTGGCTTGTTTGTTTTGGCAAAGAGAGTTACTATCAAATTATTTTGAAATATTTACACTGAAGATGAGTGTTCTCTCTATTTGTTTGTTGTCTGCAAAATATGGTCATCTTTTCTCTTCATGCAGAGATCTTGATTTGTACCTGTATCCAAAGCTAATGATGGTGACCCAAAAATAATTCAGTGAAGCTGCTTAACAGCACAATAACAATCAATTCCTTCAAAATAGCTGGATAAATTAAGGACTAATAAACCACAGAAATTATGGATCAGCTAGGGTTTAAGTGATCACCCAGTAGTTGCTAAGCCTAATTTAAACACAAGAATAATATCATGTTTCATCAGCTTCCATCTTCAGATTTAAGAGCTTCTCAAATACTCATTTATACCTGAAGCATCACTGGCATATATACATTAAAGCTGACAAAATCCATTTACTGCAGCAAGGTATTCAAGTTCATCTCCTTATTTTCCCCAATCATGTTAATTTTCCTTCAGTATTCTTTTTTTATAAAAAAGAAACAAGTAAACACTTTGTGCTCATTAGTCTGGAGTTCCACAATTGCTTATGTGCACTTAGGGACTGCACTTATAAACATTGCTGGCATTCAGTCCAACTATACTTTAAAATCCCCAGCATATCTCATCCTCTGGACACTGCTCTTCTGTATCTCACAAAAAAAACCCAACTGTAAATCAACCTGTCCTCCATAAACATATTTCCTAAAAGGATGCTCAGTCTTCTGAAACATGCAGCCACCCAAAGTTTAAATAGTAATTAAAAAAAGAAAAAAAGAAAAATAAAGACACCTTTGTCTGAGGCTCCCAGGCGTTACTGTTCTAGGAGAGTCATACATCCTTTCCCACCCTCCCTTGGACATGGGAAGAAACCCTGGGAGAGAGATCCACACTGTTTCCAGCATACTTATTTTAATCCTAATCTTTTCCCTAAGAAAAGAGCATCTTCCACCACTTGTGTCTGGGAAGGAGAGACAGCATGGCTTTACTTTATGACTTGATTCTTTGGTATCTGACAAGGCACATGCTCTGAAGACAGCTCAACAGTGTGTCATGGTTTAGCC
>VZTV01006967.1:0-16511 GCA_013400875.1 Anhinga rufa | reverse complement strand
CTTCCTCCTTCTTCCCCCAGCTTTATATACCGAGCATGACATCATATGGTGTGGAATATCCCTTTGGTCAGTTGGGGTTAGCTACCCTGGCTGTGTCCCCTCCCAGCTTCTTGTGCACCCCCAGGCCACTCGCTGGCAGGGTAGGGTAAGAAACAGAAAAGGCCTTGATTCTGTGTAAGCACTGCTCAGCAGTAACAAAAACATGCCTGTATTAACAACACCGTTTTCAACACAAATCCAAACCATAGCCCCATACTAGCTCCTACGAAGAAAACTCTATCCCAGCCAAAACTAGCACAGCTACATCGATGGAACCATCTTCCACTTCCCCACTTGCCTGAAATAGCAGGTGGCCTCTCTGGTGATTTCAAAGGGTATAGAAACAGAACTGCAGTGGCTTATGATCTTTAGTTTAGTAAGACAGGTTTAACTAGAAGCCAACTCTGAAGTCTCTGTATATGAAACACATTAAAACCATGAGACGTTTAAGTCAGTTAGAGTGTCATAAAATTTTATTAGAAAGGAAATTATATTGATTTAATTGTCTGTGGATAAGGTCTTTCTACTCAATCTTTTTCATAGTTTACTTACATGAAATCTTGGCAGAATAGATAAAATTCTTTTAATTAACAGTGTTCTTACTGATCAAGTCCAGATGATGGTGGTGATGGTGATGATGATGATGATGATGATTATTATTATTATTTACATTGATTTGGTATTTTTAGCTAACTGAATTTCTTGCATTGCATTTTGAGATAAAAGCTATAAACTTTCCACTGTACATAATAAGGACATAATTTCAGGTCGAAGTGGCACAGTGGGCTTCTGCACTGGTCTTTGATGTCTGGAGAGTTGAACTCGCGCTCTGGCTTTGATCTCAAGTGAAAATAAGCTTGGTGGGTCTTGTTTTAGCCTCTGTTCTCCACAGTATAAGTGTTCTCACAGTTCAGTACAATTGGCATTCTCTGTGTAAGAGAGGCCCTAGGCACGGGGTGTTGTGGGGTCAGTGCTGACATTTGTTGGCAAAGCTGAATGAGGATGCTTGCATGACAGTTTGTGTAATGCTTGGTTTATATTTACGCTGCAGTACAAAATACACTTACATTATTAATATAAAACAATGTAGTACCAAAGCAGCTGACAGATAGATATGTCTTGGTTCATGCATATAAAATATTTTATTACATTATCTTATTTTGAAGAGTTTTTCTCTTCACTTAACATACATGTTTCCTCTGGTAAACCCATCAAAGTCTGCCAAGACCACACACACTGCATAGTTCTACCTAAAGACAAATGCAGTGAGTCATAACTGATTCTGAATGTTCAGTCAGTTTTTAGCTTTGCATTTAGTTCATTTTTTTCAATCAATTCTTCACAAGTCTTGCTCTGTCATATGCCAGTTTCTGCCACTAGTTAGTCACTGAATTAACCACAAGTAAATGTCCAAGCATCAACTCCCAACGTTTAGGAACCATTTATTTTGCATCTGTATAACATCATCTAGCATAATTTGACCCTCTTGTTAGGTGTTATAGTGGTACAGAATATTAAAAAAAAATTACAAATGAAATATATAAGTGCAATACACTACAGTTAAAAACTAGAGATACATACTGTATCAGTACAGCTTAATTACATGGGAAAAACTGGGGTTATAAAGATATAAAGATAAATCCTTGTAGGCTGGAGAGCTCGAAAGGAGTTGTGTGAATGGATTTGGCTAGCTGAGATGCATTGGTGGTTATATCATTGCAAGTATGTAGATGGAGAAGTTACTAAACAGAAAAGTGGACAAGAGAAGGAAATGCTGGCTTGGGACAGCAAGGGGCTTGCAGCTTTGAAGGTACCAGCAAGTCACAGTGTGCTGCTGACCTCTGTGACAGGGAACCATCTACTACTGTGCAATAACTGGCCTTGCTGCAGGAAAGTTGGAGCCCAATTTCCAATTTTCCAGTTTCCCAATTTCCCAATATCTGCCTAATTCTGTGTCAGTGCAAGTCTTGTGTAGATCTTGGGTGGTTTAGAGACTAAATGACCAGGGCAACATTTCTGAAGATTGCATGAGTGATCCAGATGAGATGACAGAAATGTGTAGACATGGCACTTAGGGACATGGCTTATTGGTAGACTTGGCAGCATCAGGGTTATGGTTGGACTCTTTGATCTTAAGAGTTTTTTCCAACCTAAATGATTCTAGGATTCTATACCTTGAAAGTCTCATTGCAGAGTTTACTTGGCAGTACAGAGACCTAAATACAAGGAGAAGTTTTGTGTATGCATATTTCACAGTTCATTTTGATATTTGCCGTGATTCAAAGGAATTTAACAAAATGAAAGTAGAGAAGCAACAATGAAGACCTACATCCCCTTATTTATTGTTTAATAGGCAAAAATCGATCTTGACTCCAAACTGTGGTTGATCTGTATGTTTTTCCTCTCATAAAAGAAAGTCTGCATGTCACTGGTACACTTATAATAATTTTTATTGTTCAAAAAATGTGGAATACTTTATCATGTAATATGAAATAAAGGCATTAACCCCAACTCCAAACTGTGCCTCTTACACTGTACTGCAGAGATTCCTGTGATGCCATTTCCTTTTTTCTTAAACTGAGTAAGTAGATAAAACTGAGGAACTTCCAGAAAAAAACCTAAAGTTCATCTTCCCCAGTTTCCTATTTTTAATAGTTACCTGGTAGTGGATGCTTATTCAGGGTAAGGTATAGGATGAATATGTTCAGGCAATTAGCAGCTGGAGACTTCTTGAGCTAGAGGTTGCATAGGAATGGTCGTGTTAATGGCTACGTAAAGACCTGTCTTGAGTTCTGCCTGAACTCATGCCCCACAGCATCATGTGGTTGACTTTGTAACTTTGATGACATTGTTTCCCTTACGGGCACAGCAGGATTTGAAGAACAGGGAGTAGGTGTTTTGCTAACCTCACAAGGTCAGGAAGCAGCTCCCAGCTAGATTTTCTCAGGACCGTGATACCAGTACATCAGTGTCTGATACCTTTTTCTCCTACCCTCACTGGGGACTTCTTGCCTTACTTTTGTAGACACATCTTCACAAAAGAACATCCAATGACACTTCCAGACCCACCTATCCCTCATGTTACTTGTGCTTTGTGCCATGAACTTTTCTTTTAGTGGGGTGTCACCTATTTTTTCAGCTCTTTAGTTCCAGGTGGCAACACAGCTGCTTTTCCCCTGGACAGATGAAATGCAAATGAAAATCAGTAATTTTATTTATGATATTAAATGAATTTTAACCAAGACCTGTAGTATTGTGAACGGCCTATTTGCCGCATGTGGTTGAAAAATTATTTGGATACACGTAGTAAAGCAGCGACCTGTCAGAAAGCAGGAAAATAAACAGCCATGCCTTACCCCTTCATCTTCAACACACAAGCAGCAGATTAAATGAAGATAGAAATCTGAGAGATTAACTCTGCCAGGAACAGTTTCTGTAAAACTCTTGCCAGGCAGGAACTTTTCTATTCACTGTAAACATCTGCTAAGGAAACCACACTCATTTCCTAAGGAATAAGACATGCATACATTCACATTTTACACTTACTAATATATACATAGCTTTCAACCAAGAGGCTATTTATATTCATAAAAGGTTTTTGTAAATTAATCATAAAACTAGGTATCATGCTCATTTCCTTAAACTTGATTAGAGCAATGTAAATATTTAAGTAGTTTAATTAAATCTATTAAACCTTTTCAAATCATGTAGCTACCTATTAGCAGATAATTATAAAACACTATGTACATTTATAATGTCATTATAACTAATTTCAAAGAGTTATTCTTGTAGAACAGGGAAAGCATCCATCCAGATTTAAAGGGTAATCAGCTGTTTGGCATATTTTGTGAGAGAATGGATAATCCTTTTAGAAAAACAGGAAGTGCCTTTCTCTGCATATCTGGCATCAGGAAATGTATTAACAAATAGACACTAAACCAACACTTGGAATCCAAATAACTGCTTAAGCTTCATAATGCTTCGAGTTCAAATGTTTCTCACCTTTGCTGTGTAGACATGTCTGAAGTCTCTGTACGCATTTTTGTTGACACAGAGTCCCTGCATCTTGGTATTTATTTATTTCTGAGCAACTAAATCTTCACTTGGCCACATAGAAGAATGAAGGACAGTTTGATAAATTCTTTGTCTCATGTACAGGCTTCATGAATCTCCATGTAAGCAGCAAGAAGTGTGTCTGAGCCTTCTCTTTCTCTCAGTTTTTGGGAAGTACAACAGGTCTGTTGGGCCTGAACACTTACATCACTGCAGCTCTGCAGGGCACCAGCCAATTGGACTGGCACAATGATGGTGACTAGCTCATTGTCATGGTTTTGGCTGGCATAGAGTTAATTTTCTTCACTGTAGCTGGTATAGTGCTGTGTTTTGGACTTAGTATGAGAATAATACTGATAACACACTGATGTTTTGGTTGTTGCTAGGTAGTACTGAACTAGTCAAGGACTTTTCCAGCCTCTCATGCTCTGCTGGGTGCACAAGAAGCCGGGAGGGGAGGGGGCACAGCCAAGGGAGCCGATTCAAACTGGCCAAAGGGATATTCCATATCATATGACATCATGCCCAGTATATTAACTGGGGGGAGTTGGCCAGGGCGGGCAGCAATTCGCAGCTCGGGAACCGACAGCATCAGTCAGCGAGTGGTGAGCGGTTGCACCGCTTGTGATTTTCTGGGTTTTGTTCCTCTCCCTTGTTCTTTTAATTATATTATTATTATCCTAATCATTATTATTATCATTACTATTATTGCTATTTTATTCTAATTAGTAAACTGTTCTTATCTCAACCCACGAGTTCTCTTGCTTTTGCTCTCCCGATTCTCTCCCCCATCCCACAGGGGTGGGGGGAGTGAGCGAGTGGCTGCGTGGTGCTTAGTTGCCAGCTGGGGCTAAACCACGACACTCATGGAAAGGTGTTGGCTGATGGGTGTGGGTAAATGCGGGAAAGTTTTACCCACATGCCAAGTCAGACACAAGCCAGTCATTTCAGGAGGCATGTAGCTGTGCTAGCATCACACCACTTTTTGGAGTGAAGAAGCTCCAATCAGAAGATGGACATATTTGTTTGTTGCACTATCATATATATTCAGCTTCTAACCCAGTGATATCTCATCTGATGGACCATTTATATCAGTCTTGGAGCACTGAGAAGGCTGAGGACTACAGTATGAGTTAGACCTCATTTCCCTGTTTTTTCCTCAGAGCAGATAACAGGCTGATAATAGGATATGAGAGTGTGAGGTCTGGGAATGGTCAGTTCATTTATCGGTTGCATATCTTTTAAAACTGAACAAGGTATTTATTTTTTTAAAATCAGTGAGTTTGGCCCGATTTGAAAATTACCTGATTGTCTCCTGTCACAGGGTTTTTAGCTGTGGCATTGAAGAATGTTGATACTTCTAGAGTATCTGAATTTAGCAAGGATGATTATGGTGCCAGGGAAGACAAGACTAGGAAACAAAGGAGAACCTGTCAGCCTGCTAGAAGAATGCTGTGCTAATCGTCTTCAGGGATATCTATACTGCTTTTCAAATAACTTGTTTGTAGTAGGAGTGATTTTGTTAAGGATAATATATAAGGCATTTTCTCAAAAGCAGTGAGTCCAGTGAGACATGGAGACATAAGAACTAGCCAAATAAACATTAAGGAAGGAGCACCAGCTAGACAAAGCTGAGAGATAATGTAAAGGATAGATGACCTGGTAGCTTTAGTACTGGTCTAAACTTGCAAAATCGGTTGTTTCCCTGCTCTGCCAAAAATTTCCTGTGTGACCCCATGCAAAATGCCAAAGCCAGGTATTACAAGGTGATTATGATTTACAGCTTAACCTTAGGCAAACACAACGTGTCTATGAATTTCGGAAGAAATCAGGTACCTAATTAGGAGCAGTTGTCTAAATACTTTTGTGAACATTGCCTCGAGCCCCTTTGTGCCCTACTGCTGAAAGCACTTTCATACCTCTCAGAAATATTGTAGGAATGAAGACCTTAAACAGTAGACTGATGGAGAAACATGATTTGGGCACACTATGTCAAGAAAAAAATGATGTGCTAGAAGTGCTTATTTCTCTCCATGGACTATAATGCGAGACTGTAGATGTCACACTTCAATGTCTATAATACATGCCCAAGTTAGGGCAGATAAATCCTCTTTTAAGTGGTTAAATAATTCCTAGAGGTTAGTATGAAGTCTCTGTGTCATTACTGTCAGAAATTGAGTAGTGAATAAAACCTAGTGGTATATATACCCACTGAAATGATCTCTATGGAGTTCATGGACGAAGCTTACAAAAGTCACACAGAAACCTGTAGAACATCCATATTTTAATAGGATTTCATCCCCCTTTTTTGTTACTTGAGCATTAACCCTGAGCAAATGCAACTGTTTGTGCACAGTCCTACCTGTTTTTTTTTCTATCGTCCTAAGCTGGATCCTTTTTAATGCTTGCCCTTGCAAGCAGTGGATGGGGAAATGTGCGGGCTGCAGTCTCAATCCAAGTGAGGATGAACTGTTGCTTTACCCTACTCTTTTGCTAGCTTCTCACGTGGAATTTGCCTTGTTTTCTATATGCTATACATTAAATTAAAATAAAATGCACACAGTACACTTCATGATGAGCCTGACAAGTTAAATTAAGGTGGGGGTGTGTGGCTGTGCCAAGGCTGTTAGAACATTTGCAATACTGTGTTGCCAGAGTATAATCTTGTTCAAATTTAATACCCAGCAGACCTATCTCTGACAGACCAATTTTACTAGCCTTTTAGGTTGATTTGTACAGTTGTCCTCATCATCAGGCCTGGTCATAATTCATTGAGACAAATGTACACAAAGGTTTTTGGAAAAAATCACTCATTATCTATGAAGGGGATGTGAAGAGCCAGAACAAAGGAACAAATGTTATTTTAAATACAACAATATTTCAAAATCTTTTTTGTGGATCTAGATGTTTTTAAGTTACTGAGTGGACAAACACTTGACCATTAGTCATAGGTAGTTGTACCCTGACAGCCACATGTATAGGTTGTGTGTGTGCCTCTGTATGAACAATGGTACTTTAAACCTGCATACTTATTGTTCCCACTTTAATGGCCACTCACAACTTTCTCAGGCAACAGTGAACTCCCAGTTAGCTGACTGCCAGGCTTGTAAATTCAGACCAGGCTTTGGTAATGTAAGTAAACTCTGCCTAGTCCACATGAACGGGTTCTACATTTCAGATTGCCAATTGGAGGTGCATCAAATATAGAAGATCTGCTAATGGCTCTGGCACTATAACTACCCACACCTCCAGGGCTTCTAGACTCATGTCTGTCAAAAATAAGCAGATGGAAAGGCCTAATTCAGAAAGGGAAAAGATTTGCTAAACAATTAGATTCTGTTTTACCATTAAGTCCAAAACACTTTGGACTAAATGAACAGTTTATTCTGAAATTAGGACTCAAAACTCTTGAGCCTTATGGTGTTTTGACTATCCCAAGAATGGAATATCTTTCTATATAATCTTCTGAGCATTACAGTATAATAAATATTTGGATTTGGATACCAAAACCATCAATAAAGTATATTTGTGGTAAACGTCAGAGTGTATCAGATTTGCCTCCTTCAAATAATTAAAAATGTAATTTGGGACAGACATTTGACCATTCTCTGCTTGTTGTAAGAAATGAGCATCTACTGTTACACCCTGAACATTCTGCATTTTCATGTGTAAAACTAAACATAGAGTCAGTCACCTGCTAAAAGGTTTTGGAGACTGGTAAAACTGAGGAAGAAAATGTATAGAAAGGGAAGGACAAAGACTGAACTTGCTTAAGTAGATGGTACAGAGAAATCTGCATTAGGAAAACAATATCACTGCTCTAAAATCTCCACCCAAAATAAGTAAAAACCAAAGTTATCATCCAGTTTTTCAACAATTTTATAACCACAGATCAGCATAAATTTCAGATAAACAGAGTAACATTCAGATACTCTACAAAAAAACTTGGACAATGTATCTGGGGGAAAAATAGGATATCTGAGTCCTAACTATTTCTACTTATTTTTAGCCAAATTTGTGTTTTGCTTTTTAAGAAGTAAGTCCTTCTGCTGCTAGACAAAAAAGGAATAAGTGTACCTCATACTAAGAATCAGGAAATATCTACAAAGAATTCAGGTCTATGAGGCATGAGCAGTTATGAGAGAATTCATTATAATTTTTTTTCTCTTCTAAACCTTTGTGGTCAGAGAGGATCTCTGTAGAAACCAGAGGAATTTTACAAAAAACAGACACTTCTATTTCCCTAATGTCCCACTCTTCATTATGCCAAGAGGTTTTACAAATATTGCTTAAAATAACACTCTGTTTATTTCACCCTGACAAAAATGTGCCAACTGTTTTTTCCTCTAAAAAGATTAGTGAAATCTGAGTTTGAATCAGTAGAGACATCTGTAGCAATTTGCTTAGATGAAATACTATGCAGTTTTCCTTTTATGTTCTTCTCTCTTCCCCCACCCTTCTGTCTCCCTCTCTCTTTCAGAAAGGTAGTCCTGCACATAAGCTTTACTAAGAAGTATCTGTATATTAGCAGAGGTAAGAGGCATTTACTGTAAAGTGTGTTTCTGCCCATCGTGCTATTGATATATAAGCTATCAGTGTACTTTGGCTAATGATCTAAACTGTGTCACAGCTGGAAACCTTCAGATCCTGGACACTTGCCACATTGTAGTAATATCATATACACATTTATACAAAATACATGTACACACACATGCACATACATGCATATATTCCCATATATATGCACACTGAAATGAGGGCCAGGACTCATACATTCTATAAGGTCTTTTTACAGATCATAAATCAAATTATTATGAGCCTTTCTGCTTCAATGTTATGAAATGGAGCCAAAAGTTTTTTTAACATAATATGATGTGACTTAAGCCAAACATGAAAAAACATAAAAAGAATGTTCAGCTGGGGGAGAATTCATGAGGACCAAGCAAGAAGAGCTTTCAGAAATCTACTTGCATGTGTTAAGATGAAGGCAACAAATTAAAGGTCTGTTCTTGTGTAACAGGCAATATTTTGCACATGTAAACATGGCATAGTTTCATTGTAAAATGATGATATTAAGGGGAAGAAGTAAACAGTACCAAAAATAAACATATGGCAGAGATGATGAATGCAACCACAGTGAGCTAGAAACAATCATGGGATAATGCTTGTTTGCTGGCCTCTATCGTGAAATGTACAGTGCTTGCTTCAGTCTACTGAAGGAAGCTGGAAAGGGAAGGGTTAGTGAAGGTTCTGCAGTAAGCAGAGAGAGATGAAGAGCAGTAGCAGTGAGGTGCCAAGTGTGAGCATAACAAGCCACCCTTTCCTGCAATACCAAAACCATTTGCCTCAAAACAGGGACTATGATTGATAAACACTTTGAACATTGAATGAAAAAAAATGAAGGTTAAAGAACTGAAGGGATTTTCTCAAGTCTGCTAATAAATCAGGTAGTAGAATCTGGAGCTCCTTACTGCTAGATTTACATTTAAAGTCCTCAAAAATAATATGGAAAAAACCTGGAAATATTGAGCTTATGCTCAAAGTGACCCAAAACTCAGGTTATTCAATGCCAAGTCCAAAAGGTTTGATTTTTCAGATGAACTGCTCACTGCTTTTTTTACTCACATAGTGTCTGAAGTTGAACATGTGAAAATAGCAAATACTCACAAAATTATTGATTCTTCTCTCTTTGCATTTACTCAACTTTTAATAGCAATAGTATTTATCAACTTTCAAAGAAAGGTTTCTAATATGTGGAAAGCAGATTAAAGTACATTTTCAGTGAGGGCAGTACATATAAAATGGAAAATACTGGGTGACACCTTGAAACGTTCTTGAGGAACAATTTGAACAAAACAAGGGCAAACAGTTGCAGAATGTTTTTCAGAGATTCTTTCACATGGTGTGAAGAGCAAAAAGTTGCTGAAATCTATATATTACTCTATTTATTTACTGACAGTTTATGACTTGGAGAAAAATGTTAAGAGTAATAAAAAATAGTAAATTTGTTTAGAGACAGCCAGTGAGTGGAAGATCATGATTCTTAACAAAGAATTACTGTCTTTATATCAGTGCCTTTTCTTGCCTTTTGAATGTCAACATCCACTCTGTAACTCTCAGTAAGACACAGAAAGATCTTTCTGCATCTTATTTACCTCTTGCAATAAGTGCAGCCTGCTCATATGCCTGCTGTCACAGTGCAGAGGGACAAGAAAAGTAGCTGGAATGGGGAGTATACCTGTGTGCTGAAATATGTTAGAGTCATCACTGCTTTAGGCCATCTTACTACAAGACTGCTGTTTCAAGACATATTGGAAAATTTTGGAAATTATTATAGGGGAAGACATCTTACTGACAAAGTAAAAATAATGAAGAAAAGGGGCAGCAACTCAGATGAAACCTTTTAAAAGTACATTGAAAGATTAGGTCCAGAAAATGGGTTGTTATAACAACTAGAAGTTTGAGAATGTTTGACAGATTTAGGATTGTGTAGATTATATTTTGCCTATATACTTCTAATGTTTACTTTAAGCTGAAAAAAGTTAAATAAATTGCCATTGTTTAGTGTTGAGAGTCTACAGATTGCAATGCATTAAAACCACTGGGTTTAGGATAAACATGTATAGAATGCCTTATTTATGGGCA
Organism: Anhinga rufa; assembly: GCA_013400875.1. NCBI lineage: Eukaryota > Metazoa > Chordata > Aves > Suliformes > Anhingidae > Anhinga > Anhinga rufa. Next base: position 5,774 of record VZTV01006967.1, on the reverse strand, counting down.
GAAGACTAAGACCCAAACTTTTTAAATGGCTTAGCTCACACTTAAGGAGTAGTTGCAGAATTATTCTGAGCAGCACTTTCAGATTTAGAAGGCAGATAGTCTCTTTTTATATGTGTGCTTATGTCAAAGTTCTCTCAGCTTGCTTCCTCAGTTCTCAAGGTAGATCTGGCTGCAGAGAAAACAAAAGGATAACTCTGTAAAAAGGCAGAAGAGCATTCATGAGTTTTTATGGTTCAAAGTAATATCCTTAATGGACAGCTTTTGTGTGGTTGTGTGCAATAGAAACCTGATTCATTTACCAAATAAGAAGGTCTTGTGTTGAATTCTGGTAGCATTTTGGAGTTAAATCTGGTTGGCAGGCTGTCACAAGCAGGGTTCCCCAGGGCTCAGTATTGGGGCCAGTTCTGTTTAATATCTTTGTCAATGATCTAGATGAGAGGATCAGTGCATCCTCAGTAAGTTTGCATATGACACCAAGTTGGATGGGAGTGTTGATCTGCTTGAGGGAAGGAAGGCTCTACAGAAGGATCTTAACAGGCTGGATCGATGGGCCAAGGCCGATTTTATGAGGTTTAACAAGGCCAAGTGCCAGGTCCTGCACTTGGGTCACAACAACCCCATGCAACGCTACAGTCTTGGGAAAGAGTGGCTGGAAACGTGCCCAGCAGAAAAGGACCTGGGGGTGCTGGTCGGCAGCCGGCTGAACATGAGCCAGCAGTGTGCCCAGGTGGNGGGTTGTTTAGCCTGGAGTAAAGGAGGCTGAGGGGAGATCTTGTCATCCTCTAGAACTACCTGAAAGGAGGTTGTAGTGAGGTGGGTGTTGGTCTTTTCTCCCAAGTTACAAATGATAGGACAAGAGGAAGTGGCCTCAAGTTGTGCCAGGGGAGGTTTAGATTGGATATTAGGAAAAATGTCTTCACCAAAATGGTTGCCAAGCACTGGAGCAGGCTGCCTAGGGAAGTGGTTGAGTCACCATCCCTGGAGGTATTTAAAAGATGTGTAGATGTGGTACTTAGGGACATGGTTTAGTGGTGGACTTGGCAGCGTTAGGTTAATGGTTGGACTTGATGATCTTAATGGTCTTTTCCAATATAAACAATTCTATGATTTTATGATTTCTTCAAGTCATAGTCTTTCCAGTGTTCTAGGTTTAGTTTTGGATCCATAGATTTAAAAAAATTGTATGTACCACAGCAAACTGGAGGAGAGTACAAATAGTCTGCACTTTGTCCCTTCTGGCTCTAGAAAAGAAGTTTTAGAAATGATTAAAAATACACTCCCTGTCTCCTCTGCTTCCGTGTTCAAGACTCCTATCTTCATTCTCACACATGTTATCAGTCACTCCACATCCATCTTAATAGAGTCAAACTTCACTCTCTTGCCTTTCAGCACCATGCATACTCTACATATTCCTGTAGGTCATCAACTTACCTAACTATCTTGAGCTTAAAACCTTCAGCTGAAATACACTTAACTGAACAATGTCCATAACAACTAAAGCCAGGCACAATCTGTTAAAATATTTATCTTTTTATTAGAAAAAAATAAATGATGTCAGGGTTGCATATATTTTTTGAAACAATCAGTTGAGATGATACCTTTCTAGGTCCAGGGGAGCTTTCTAAGAGTAGTTTTCTTGCCCCCTTCTTCAGTATGTCTGAACCGATTTAAATATTACATTGTGCCTGAAACATTTCAGAAACTAAGGCCTCTTGCGTAAAGCGGTATTCTTTTAATTGCATTGTTCACATCATGCCATTACTAGCAACAGTGACATGCTTGAAAGGCAAACCTTTTTAAAAAGAGGTTTGAAAGAGTCCAAACATCTGAAAATGTAATTTTTATTTTTTTTTAAATTGTGAGGTGCCGTCAGAATATCCCTATGATCCTGCAAATGTTCCACTGTTTAGGCTACAAGAGGAGGGCATCTTCCAGTGCATGCTTTTTTGTATTATTCCTTGGATGAACAGTCCCAGACAGACTTGTTTTTGGATGAGTGAATCCCCCTTTAAACAAATAGTATCAGATGTGCAGGCACCAGCTTGATCCCAAGATCTTATTTGCTGTAATCCCAAGATTCAACTTGCCTCAAAAATAAAACCTAATATCCAGAGCAAACTCTTTGCTTTATAAAAGCAGCAGCTGTCTGTTTGTCCACACCTTCCATGGGCTGTTTGGGCCACCCAGATGTAACAGTCACAAATCAAAATGGAACTCCCATCATGCTGTTAAACACTCCCCAAAGATAAGAGCAACAGGCCTGTAACATCGATTATCTCTCCAGTAAGAGACAGCAATGGGGTTTCACAGTATCTTGTTCTTCTGACAGTTCATGTTAAAATAAAACAGGTTACAGGACAAAGAAATTCAAATGCTAAAACCAGTCAAATCTGTGTGGCTGTTGTGCATAAAACCAGTGTAGATGTGACTATAGCAAACTCAAATTGAACTGATTCGAAGACCGGTTAATGACATGACAAATTAATTTAGCTTTGCTGATGGGCTTCTACTTCAACAGTAGGGAAATCACTGAACTGTTGTTGGGGAGATTTAGGCTACACATGAATTTGTTTTGTGTTCCCAGGACTGCTTCTGGAAAAAGGAAAATATCTCTCCTCTTTCCCCATGAATTAGAAGTACCTCCCCCAGTCCTTTTCTTTGGAATGTTGTAAGTTAAATCAATCATTTAATTTACTGGATAGCCAAGCAGGAATGGCAAGAAAAGAGCTTAAATGGGTGGGCAAATTAGCACAACTTGCCCATCCTCTCCTTAGGCCAAGGATGCAATTCATAAGTCTCTAATACACCTGGAAAAGCCTTCCTGCATCACCTCCAAAAAAGGACCTATTTAGCCCTTCTCCCTGCCATCTATCTGCTTACTATCTTGCTATGTATCATGACCAATATTCCAGAACTCAGTATGAGTCTCAGCTGGGCATCTAAATTGCAGTCATCTTAACTTGTGTTTCTTTGATCAGTGAGCTGGATATTGGCAACGGAGTCATAAGGCTGCTGTGAACTACATACACTATCCTTCTGCTTTATTTAAAAGCATTTAGAGACAGAAAGTACACCAAAGTGAGGGAATACTCTACAGGTCTGCCTTTTCTTGCTTTTTTCCATCATGTATACTGCATGCATTGTCATACGCACTGAGAACTGACATATTCACTATGTCAGTAGTAATTGTCCACATTATTTTTGTAGGACATGATGCACAAATTTCAGATTATTTGGGCAGTAATATACCTAAACTCATTGATTTATGTATGTATTTATACATACAATGATGTTAATGGTATTTCTTATTTCCTGTGAGAATCAGCCAAGAAAATAGTGAATACTGCTTCTTTTTTACTATGTTTTATAGCCTTTCTTTCTTTCTTTCTTACTTTCAGTAGCAATATTGCTATCCAGTAGTAATAGAAGCATCCAACAGTATCCTGTAGTATACAGCACGAGTAGCAATAGCTAATACTGGGTATGCAAGAAGTAATACATTCACCAGTATTGCAAGAAAAATAGTTAAGAGACTAATCCCTTCTTTTCTGCTTTTTCCAGATGAGCATAAACTCATGATGAAGAAAATTAGTATTGCATGTTCTGTTTTAGCTTTTCTTTGACAAAAAAAAAGTCCAAACAAATGAAGCAAAAGTAATTTCTAGCTTTTCTCATCATGTGGAAAACAATAAAATAGTATTTTTGATGTGCCTAAGGTTCAGAAAACAGAAAGGAAATAAAAAGAAACCAAATATTTATCATTACAGGAAGGATTCCTGACTGGGAATTTTTTGAATTCTCAACATTTCTAGTGATGCTTCAAAATAGTAATTGATGCCAAAACACTCCTTTTAACTGCAGAATTTATTGTACATGACCTAATGCTTAAATTGCAAGGTTCTGTCATACCTGGGATAGTTTGCTTCTACCTGTCTTCAGTTTAGCAGGGTAAAAGGTCTTTTGCATGATAATGCCATATAATGAGTTAACAATCTATTAGTAAGAGAATAATAATGATGCCAAATGGAATGTGACATTTCTTAGAAACACTGTTCATTCTTCACGTTTTCTTCTTTAATGTCTGAAAGATTTTAATCTCAAATAATTACTTGTTGCCAGTTGTGACTGGGGTTGTGATAATTTTGACTGGTCTCCGGCTTCGTTCACAGTCTTTTCCAACTGGTACACTTTCCCTTTCCACTCCTGTGTATGTAGCTCTAGTAACATTTCTCTTAAAAGAAGACAACTTGACACTGCAGATCTGGCTAGAGGCCTGCTGCACAGGCTTTCTATGCATTTGTTCTCACTTGTCAGAGTGATTCTTACCAGCCACGTTCAAACTCTCAGCAATCTACATGGCCTCCTATGTCACAGGTCGATGTTCCCAGGCATGGCTACAGGAATCATACATAAAGAACAACCTTCCCTAGTTTTTATTAAATAATATGATAGCAGCACAATCTTTTCTTTTTTTTTCCCTGGGGAGGATTTAATAAACTTCCTATCAGTGTTTCTAAGTCTGCATAACACTAGACAGCCGTGTGGCTCTCCACTTGCAACGTGATTTTGAAGGCAGGCTCTGGAAAGTTGATAACGTATTTCACGACCTTCGTGTCTGGAAGCAGTTTCCCCTGATTGAAGTCATATAAGTTCAGCTAAGTTGGAGTGTGTTGTAAATATTTATCTGACAGTCTGACATATAAAGTTGTTCTGAAATTACAAAGTACATTCCTGTCTTTCATGTATTATTACCACTTTTTTCAATACACTTGTGAGCGATATTATTTAGAGAACCTTCTATAAGTGACTTATCATTGCTTGTTAAAGTTCTCACACTCTGTTGTACAGTCATTTTTTTAGGATGGTAGCTCTTGAGTTGTATCACTTCCCTATCTTTTAAAACATAAATGTGAGATTATTTCAAAAGTGCAACAAGAATTTATGCAATGAGGTAAGCATGGTTGGCACATTTAATTTTAAAATCTGGTTTTGTGGCACTTATTTCCATGCAGGGCTCCAGATGCTTTCTATTGCTGGCAAATCTATGGTGTTGACAACTTCTCTTTTCTCATTACCCATCAAATAATTATATATAAAGTAATACTTCTGGGTAGAAATTCTTTCCCAGAGACAGAATTAATTCAGCTCCAAGTACTGCTGTATTTCCTTGGTATTTTTCACTTATATTCTAAAATTAATTTTATGCTGTACAAGGTGCTGCATCTGAAATGCACAATTTTTTTCTTTACAGACATTTAAGACTGGTTCAATAAAGTAATGTTAGGATGAACTGTGCACTGCTGCTGAGCTCTCGGAGTCCTTTCAAGACTAAACATAATTTTGTTTCTAAGTGTATTTTGCAAGGCTTCATGTGTGTTTAAATGTGAGCTGTTTCTCTAAGTTTGTGAATAGCTTTCATGGGAAGAGGGAGGAAGGGAACTGGGGTGACAAATCATCTAATTTCAGCAACCATTTCTAATTTTTACATGTTTCAGTTGAAAAAGTTGCAGAACAGCTTCCCTGACACCTTGTTTTCCAGGGCCAGAAGCCATTAGAGCCCCTCAAACTCCACATTACGAAAGCCTTGTCACTGAGAGAGCTATTGGGACGCAGTTATTGACTGTGATGTGCGGTTCCTCTGAATGTTGTAACTGGGGATAGTTTACCTTTCTAATAACTAATGCCAGGAACAACCCCCTGGCTTATATGTATATGAAAAATGTTGACTCATAATAACAGGTGTCATGGTTAAACTCCAGCTGGCAACTAAGCCC
>VZTV01006966.1:209-16592 GCA_013400875.1 Anhinga rufa | reverse complement strand
GAAAGACCACAGCTATCCAAATAATTTCTGATAAAGTATCTGCTGGCCAGGGGGAACAGTAACAACTGATCTTGGCAATTGTTGCTACAAAATTAAAATGATAAAGAGGTAGGGAATGTGCTCAAATAAGAGATAAGGGATAGCTGAGAACCTACAGAGCATGAGGTACTTGATTAAAGGTGGCTTTTATCTTAATTCAAGTCAAAATTACACCCTAGACAAATTTGGCTTAATCTGTTCAAGTAAAGCAGAAGCAAGAGGAATAAGTCAACATTTGAGGAGCAAAAGTGATGTTTTTATGCTAAATGATCTGATAAAAACAAGGCAACCCTGTTTCTTGCTCTCTACACTCATTTAATATGCTGAATTGTCTCCACAAATAGCACTTGTCAGTGGCTCATAAAAGCCATCAGTTGGCGCCTGGTAATGTCAACTTCTGCTCTGAAAAGTGGTTTTGCATTAATGCCAATGTGGGATTCTGTGTTCATTGCTTCTCAGTGGTTTCCAAATGAAATGGACTCAGAAACTGAGTCATTTTCACATGAGGTTACTCCAGTCTCAAACACACTCTCCTGAAGGAGACAAACGAAAAGCAGAAAATAGTGTGTAGCCGATGCAGCCACAAACCATTCTGCAGACTTAAATGAAGGCTTTCCACCCCAGTAGAGCCTCCTACAGGAGTCTCAGACTCAAAAGAGGTAAAACAGTCCTCCTATGAGCCAGTACAGTATTCTGGTGACCAGATAAATTTAAATATCAGTCTGGTTTGAGAGTTAAATCAAAAAATCCAGGAGAAATTGAGCCCGCCAAAAGTAATACTGGAGGTTATCGTGGCCCCAAGACCAACATCCCAACATATCTGCTAGTCTTTCCATTCTATGGCTGCATCCCTACTCATCCTGGACATAGCAGCTGAGTCAGCTGTTGGTGTGCAAGGGTGCGAGCCATGGAGGTAACCATCTGCTGTCCTAGGATGCTTTGAGATGAAGGTGCCCTGAAGATCATGGGCTGGGTGGCCTTCACAGATCAAGAGTGGTCAGGGCAAGACTGGCACTAACCAGGGTCTTCATCACAACCTGTACTCTTGCTGAGAGCTCATTTCTCATAGCAAAACATCTTCATCTCAAAATGTCTGTCACACACATGTCCCAGGATGGGTTTGGTCAATTCCCTGGAGCCCTGAAGGATTAAGGAGGGATGAGCCAGGAGGCCTGGCTGTGGTGTATCATATTTATCTCATATGCAGGCAAATACAAAAGCTTCCAATCTCTTGCTTCCAGCCATACAAGTATGCATGTAAAATTTATGTATGCATAAAATTTTATGGCTTGCATTCATCCTACTTCCTTTCCCTTTTCCCTTTCTTGCATTTCCTTACTCTTTCCTCCTGCAATATGTAATAGATCACATCCCACATCAAAGTTTGGTGCCTAAAGGTTTTGCCAGTAGCAAAATTTCAGATGTGTCTGTGTTACCTCCATGAAGACATGAGTTTCCGTGACTAGTACTCACACTCTGTGGTGTTTCTGAAATGAGTTGCCAACAAAAGGTCAGCAAGAAGGGGTCTGTGATGGAAAGTGCATGGAGGACATGGGTGAACATGAGAGGGTGCAGAGCCTGCTGGAGTGCCGAGGAGGTGACCAGATTTAATATAGATCCAACCTTGTCAACACTTTGGCATCCATACAACGTATCAGAGCTCAAGTACTGCTCAGAGCCCATCACCCTGCCAGGATGGCCAGCCAGGATGTGCTGGTGTTCAGCCTGAATGAGCACTACAGAGTGGATTATCAGGGAGCCAGGGACTGCTCCTGAAGTCATCTGATGATACAGAGAGAGCCTTTGGTCCCAGCCCCAGAATGCCAAACTCTTGGTGCGGCTGTAAACTGCGTCTTTCTATGCCTCCTTTTGAGAGAAAACTTTTCTGTCTCTCTGGTCAGGTGGAAGAGAAAGGGCATATGATTTCAGCAAGACATTGAGAGACTTGTAGGATTTGTATGGAACCTCAAAACGATTGCTTTGCAAAACCTGATGAGTTACATGAACTTAGATTCTGGCTTATGCGACCTATAAAGACAAGTCTACCCTGTGTACTTAAAAACACCATCTCATTCCATCTCATGGATTATTTTGTGTGCACAAGGCTTGAGCTAAAAGCCAGAAATCTTTAATTTTGCAGCAAAGGCAAAAGTTTTTCAGTCTTAACTGCTCTCAGAAACACTTTTTTCAATGTCATTGTTTTCAATGACTTTGCACAGGCACAACTTCTTGGAGGCAGGAAAGAGACTCTAATGATAACACACGCAAAGAATCGAATGCACAGTTCATTGCCTCTTTGCTGTGCAGTTATCTTGGCTACAACAGTAATAAAGCGCATTTGTCACCAAAACCAGGCAATCTTCTTGAAATAAACATAGGAAGCCACAAATCTATGGATAAGAAGGTGTCATTTTTTAAACAATTTTCTTTTCAGAAATGCACTCTAAACCACTTTCTGGACTTGTATACATTGCAGTTTAAATGATTCATATACTGGCTTACTTCAGATTTTGCACATGCTGTATTTTCATTTTTAATTTAAATGTAAAAAAACTCCTGGCAACGTACTGATGGTGGGTAGGAAGAGAATACAGTCAGGATTTGGGGAGTTGTTGCCAAATGACAGCTTCTATAAAATCTGTAAGTAGTACCACCACCATAAATGCAGGATTACATGCATGCCATGATTTCAGAAAGAAATTGATTAAAGTATTAAGTCCAACACCACGAGTTATTCTTTAATTAGTCTCCTCAGCACATTTCAGTTACAGTTTGTTCTTTATAGGTGCAGAGTTTTCATGATAACCTGAGCCAAATCTCACTTAATTTTGGTTTTAGTTTCTATGTGATAGATGACAAAAATAAATAAAACTCTTCCAACAAGGATATTATTGAAATTTAGCTAAATATTAATTGACTAGTGCCCTGGTTTCATGACAACTAGTAAGATACAATTTGCCAGACCTGTAATGATACAGGTATAAAATAAAAATGTTCCTAGCAAGCTGTCAGTCAGAGACCTATGATAGATCATATAACTTGTATTTGAGTCAATAGTTTTACTAAGTTAATATGAAGAGATGTGATTGCAATGTATTAATTATATTAATTAAGAATAAACATAAATACACATTTTTACAAAGGATGCTTCATGAATAGTACTCTATTTTCAGTTAGTATGTAGCATTCCCACACATCTACTTAAATATAAGAAACACATTCCACATTCATTAGGTGTTCTGAGCCCAAGGGTCTGGTATTTATGAATGTTGTATTTCATGTTTATCTCAGTAGCATACAAGTATGTGTACTGCTCAAGGCTGATGAGATTCTCTGAAGCCTGTAAGCCCCTGCCAAAGTTACTTTCTATCACATCTGCAGAGAAGGTCTGTGACAGAAATAATAATCTGCTGTGGGTCGATTATATTCACACTACCAACATAACTCTCCTGAATGGATCAATTAGAGCAAATGCTGCCAGCAAACCATCCTACAAATATGGAATGGTTACCTCTTAATGACTTTTTTCCCCTAAAATGCATGCGTTAAAGAAAACAAAAACAAAACAAAAACAGCATTCCTTGCAATTGCTCAGAGATCAGGTACTTCTCCAGAAGATATTATAAAGGTGGTCCACCCTCTCTCTGAAAGCTTTCCAACGTATCTTAGTCAAGGGCATGCTTCTGGCTGGGGGTTGGTTCCAATTTCCCTGGCCAATGACCTTGAACATAAACAGTAACTATTGAATTTCTGTCAGGCATTTATAAATGCCAGGTATCTTTTAACTTATAAAGTGCAATAGAGCAACTATACCCTCGGCTTGGACTTACGTACAAAAAAAAGGTGATACTTTAACAAAGGTCATGCCAAACTTTCTCCTTAGATTTGACCATTCCTTCTGCTTGCCTGTTAAATCCACAACCTAATCCCTGCATCCTAGAGACCCCTTCCTCCACTGTTCAGAGCAGAGTGAGATGTCTTGCAACCCTTTCCTAGGCAGATGATCAACAGCTACTAGAATGAACTGCTTGTGATGATGCTAAACCCCCTTATATTGACTAATCCATTTATCAGTCCATGGAGCCACATAAATTTGCTTTAGAGCATTTATTTTCTTTACATTGATGAGACTGATGAGTATTGTACAGGGGAAAAACTTGCACCCATTTAATTGCAGCATTAAGCCATTTTTCTGAGAAGTTTCTATGGCCTGGTACCCTGTAGGATAGAAATAATTTAAAGACAAATAATTTAAAAATAAACATTTTCCTCATGGCTTCCTTCTGTCCCCACTATTGACAATGAAGCATCATTATTAACTGTAAGAATGGAAGCAGAAGGTCATCAGGTCTTATCCAAATCCCACTGAAATCAATAACTCAAGATTTCCATGAACTTTGATATGGACGAAACTTACTACTGTAACCACAAAAATACTGTTGGTGGTTAAATTTAACCTTTTTAAAATATCTTGCTATGTAACAAGTACTGTCCAAAAAGTGCTGAAGAAAGTCTACCTGTTTATACCTTGGGACATTCTGGAATATTCAAGATAAATAACTGAAAGAAGGAAATGCAAAGTTCATAATGTGATGCCAACTCTAGCCTGCTCCAGTTATCAGCACACTGATAACGCTGGTACTTGTGTGGCCCTTATTCAGGCCTCACAGAAGACACTGAGTTGACCGCACAAGCATGATGGAGCAGATCTGAACTGCTCTTTGCCAAAGCCACAGTGCAATTTAGGTTTAGTAGAGCAAGAAGAGCTCCTGTTCTCCACAAACACTCTACTGGCAAAAGGTTTACAACAGCACATTGCCAGAGTGTCTCTTTATGCCTGCTTGTTAGAGATTCATAGATTTTAAGGTCAGCGGAGACCAGCTGATACTCCAGTAGAACACAAGCCATCCCATTCCATCCAGTTACTCTTGTGCTAAGTCCAGTAATTACTGTCTGGCTAAAGCCTGCCTTCCAGGAAGGCATCCAGTCTTGTTCTGAAGGCTGCAGGAGACAGCAAAGCCACCAGTTCCCCAGTTAACTCATTAAATTTCTCATTTTCTTCACTATCCAGATCCAAGACTGGCTGTCAGTTTGCCATGAAAATAGCCTTTGTTATAAACTAGAAGTTTCAGTGCTGTTTGAAGAAAGATGAAGCCCAGCAATGACTACAAACATTGGGAATTCTACATTATATAGGTGGAGGAAGGCAAAGCCCTTAAGACTGTGTCCTTTACATGCACTGGTCCCTTCCCAGCCTCCAAGATGGCAGCTTGCCTAGAAATTTCCTGGTTTTACAAGGTTTGAATCTGCCTGCTCTTCCCATTCCAGAAGAGCATGAAGCAAAGATGTCTTGAATTAATGGCACCATTAAAAGAAACCTTTAGGGATATTTTGGATCCAATACATAGTATGTGGGAACTTTACAGCTCTGCCAACCAGTCAGCAAATACCTGGTAGCCTTGTAATAGGCAACAACAGCTAAAATATTATTGTCTATCTCTCAACAAGGACTTCTGGCCTTCTAGCCACTGTGACAGTAAGGCTATTCCCTTTTACTCACTCAATGTTTTGGTCACCAGAATTTTTCTACTGCCTTCTGCTATGGAAGCTTTTCTCTCTTTCATTTTTAGGCAGCAGTTTCCCCTATCTATCCTCTCTGAAATCATCAGTTTCCTGGCTACCTTGTTCTCTTTTTTCTTTTCTGCTTGCGAAGGACAAAGTAGTTAGACCTGAGGTAAAATCTCACCTGAAACCCTCACACCATATCACAGAATCACAGACTCACAGAACGGTAGGGGTTGGAAGGGACCTCGAGAGATCATCTCGTCCAACCCCCCTGCATGAGCAGGCACACCTAGAGCAGGGGGCACAGGACTGCATCCAGGCGGGGTGTGAATGTCTCCAGGGAAGGAGACTCCACAGCCTCTCTGGGCAGCCTGGGCCGCTGCTCTGGCACCCGCACAGCAAAGGAGTTTTTCCTCATATTCAGGTGGAACCTCCTGTGTTCCAACTTGTGCCCGTTGCCCCTTGTCCTGTTATCAGGCACCACTGACAAGAGTCCAGTCCCATCCTCCTGACACCCGCCCTTCAGATATTTATAAGCATTGATGAGATTCCCCCCTCAGTCTTCTCTTGTCCAGGCTGAATAAACCCAGGTCTCTCAGCCTTTCCTCACCAGGGAGATGCTCCATCCCCTGATCATCCTCGTGGCTCTCCACTGGACTTCCTCCAGCAGCTCCCTGTCCTTCTTGAACTGGGGGGCCCAGATCTGGACACAGCACTCCAGATGTGGCCTCACCAGGGCAGAGCAGAGGGGCAGGATGACCTCCCTCGCCCTGCTGCCCACACTCCTGTTCATGCAGCCCAGGACACCGTTGGCCTTCTTGGCCCCGAGGGCACAGCGCTGGCTCAGGGGCACTGGCTGCCCACCAGCACTGCCAGGGCCTTCTCAGCAGAGCCGCTTCCCAGCAGGTCAGCCCCCAACCTGTACTGGTGCCTGGGGTTGTTCCTCCCCAGGGGCAGGTCCTTGCACTTGCTCTTGTTGAATTCCATGAGGTTCCCCTCGGCCCAGCTCTCCAGCCTGTCCAGGTCTCGCTGGATGGCAGCACAGCCTTCTGGCGTATCAGCCACTCCTCCCAGCTTGGTGTCATTGGCGAACTTGCTGAGGGTACACTCTGTCCCTTCCTCCAGGTCATTGATGAATACATTGAACAGGACTGGACCAAGGACTGGACCTTGTCAGATGAGATAGTGGTATTACCCACATCAGCAGTCATCATCCTATACAGAAGCAGCATCAAATGCAGTTAAGGTACACAAGTCACTACTAGATTTGACAGTTATTTGCTATCAACCAGAGATATTGAGTCTCTGAAAGGTGGGTTACAATCTGACATGTGCACTGCAGTGGTTATGGTGCTGTCTTCTGCTGTTCCCCACAAAGTATCATCTCAGGTATCCCATCACTAGACCTCTCTTATTCCAGACCCATCTTTGGTCTCATGCACCCTTGCACTTCATGGCCCATAGTCCTTGTTCTATCCTACTCTTTCTGCTGCGGCAGGCCTTGGATGTCTGTATCTGATGAGAAACATGACATTTTTTTCCCTAGATCGATTCTCTGAATATTTTTAGTTTAAACTAGAAAAGGAAAAAAAAAGGAAAAAGACATCAACCTGAGGTGGCATCTTGCCTGGAGAACTTACTTGGAAGAGTTAAAGCTTGACAAACTTATCAGCAAATGAAACTAGGAATGGGAAGTGCCACAAAACAAAATTGTACGAGGTACTACCTGCCTTGATCTGCCTCTGCTTCTCATGCCCCTATGCCAAGTGTTTGGTTTGTCACATGGGGCTGAGCACAGGCTGGCTTTCCTGGGTGAACTGAGTTAGCATCCAAGGACTGAAGGAGTTTGACTCTTTCATCTGTTCCATTTCCACCAACTATCAGTGTTGTCAGAGTGAATTTCAAACTAAGGCAGAAGTAGAAAAAAGCTCTTAGTACCTACTCCTGCAATGAACCCCAAAGATCTGCACAGCTAAATCAAAACAAACAGGGAGCTCCTGAAGACATTGGCAAGAGGAAGTAAGAGCCAATCCAACACATGCAAGAGGGAGGAAGTATAAAGGGGTTAACTTAATTTTAACTTGTTGCATTTGCAAGAATTCAGGCAAAATGCTTTGTAATACTTATACTACCATTATTCTCTTTTTCATCCCTTTCTGGGACTCCATTACAAATAAATCATTTTGGAAACAACATCACATTTCCCATTTTCCATAAGTTAATTTTGTATGTTCTTTTGCCTTCTTGAGTGGAACAGGCAGCAACCTGGGCAAAGTCTAACGCTTGAGCTGGAGCATGGGATAAACAAGAAGCTGTGCAGAGTCTGAAAGTTCTGATATATAATACATAAAGTCACCAAGATTGGAGCAGGAAGGTGATATGGCCAGAAGAAAGTGATAAGACCGACCAACTCATCACTATTAAGAGTACTAATCTCCAGTGCTTCAGCTGACCAATGTGACTGTGACAAGAAAAGTCCTAAGTTGCTTTATTTTCAGGATCAGACCGGGGGGTATAATTTTTTTAAAAAAAAAAAAAAAAAGTTTGCTCTCTATTAAGTGTCAGTTCAGTAGGTGATATATCTGTTTCATCTCACTTCTGAAGTAAATTATTCAAGGTCTTTGGTACCCAGATGTGAGTTAGGCATAATATCAATGTATCAGTCTTTACATCAGATGGATACATTCTGGCAAGAGAGGCTTTCAAAGAAAATTGGGTTGATTTTCCAGGACATACAAAAAAGAAGAAAACCATTTTCCCGTGTCCATAGAGCAGCAATAACTAGAATAAAACAACCAAGATTTCTGGCATTAAAATGCTGTCAAGAAACAATCTTTGAGCCTAGCTAGTCACAGCCTGCCTTTATCCCATACAAATCGTTGGGCTTGAGTAGCATAAAGAGTGCAAAAATTTCTTGAGCTTAAAATCTGAAGCACTCCTAGCTCTGCTCAGAAATCAACCTTAAGCTTGATAGCAAAATGAAAAATCCATGGATGAGAAACAAGCCTAGATGTGTATATATGTCTGTGTGCAAAAGGAGCAGGGAGGGAGCAAAGGAGTTAGAAAGGAGTTAGGAGTTAGAAAAAAAGGAGCAGGAGAAGCAAAGTATAGGAGCAGTAAGGAAGAGAAGGAAAACAAAGGAAATAAATAATCATGCAGAGCCAGGTTCTCAGCTGGGATAAATCATTGTTGCCTCATTAAGGTCAATACATCCAGACTATTTTTATGTTTAATATAAGACCCTTTGGCTTCATATGTGGTAGACCAATTGCATTTAAGCCTATAACAATTATTTTCAAGACTGACTGTAGACAGAAGATATGATACTCACTCCACAAAACTTCCCTAGTACACTCATTTTTAAAATAACATCATTTCATCCAGGCTGAAGTAGACATATGTATTTTTGACAAAGGGGGTTAATACCATCCCCTGCCAAAATTTGAAAGAGCAGTCATCACTGCCCCTGACACAAGGCCGTGGAGCAAAGCATTCACTGCAGGCAACTTCATACTTTTCTCTCCCTCTGCTAAATTGGTCCCTGTGGCTACGAGTTCTCCCAAACCACCTACTGCCAACAAGCTAAGGGTGGGGACTGCCTTGTGCTTTCAAGGCAGCGACTACTTTTTCTATGCATTTGTACGGCATCTTACACTCTGGGATGCTGGGTTAACTCTGGAAGGGTGTAGGTGCTTCCAGATCACATATAATAAACATTTTAATATATTTTATTGCCATCTGTCAGCAAACTAAAACATCTCTGGAATAACTGAGGTGTGGTAGGATAGCTCACATGCCTGGAGTGCTGTAATGGATGGATGCAAACTCTTCAAGAGGCATACATAAGGAAAATGAGGAGGGGATTCCCCTCACATGAAGCAGCAGCTCAGATATATGGAACTTTTGTATGAGACATGGTGGGAGGTGAGACCTTGGGTGACAGGTTCAGAGGAGAAGCCTATGAGAGTGATATTGGGATGGAAGCATGTTACCAACCAGCAGACAGGGTGAGAATGGGGATGAAACCCTCTTTAAGCAGCTCAAAGAAGCCTCCGTGCCACAGATCCTGTCTTTTATAAACTCAACACATGGGACCAGATGGGCTGCATCTGAATGCGCCAAAAGAATTGTCCAATTTCATAGCAGAGCCCACTTTCTATAATCATTGAAATATCACAGAAATCATAGGAGGTCACCAATGACTGGAGAAAGGCAAATGTTGAACCCATCTTCAAAAACGATCAAAAGTACAAACCAGTCAACCTCACTTCAGTCCCTGGAAAAATTATGGAGCCATTTCACAGTACATGGAGGAGAAAAGGTGATTGGAAACAGTTACATGGATCAGAGCAATTCATGCCTGATCCACCCAAGTTGCCTTCTATGATAAAACAAATGGATTTGTGGACAAGAGGAGAGCAATGGATGTCATTTACTTCAACTTTTGCAAGGCTTTCAACACCATTGTCATGGTTTTGGCTGGGATAGAGTTAATTTTCTTCACTGTAGCTGGTATAGTGCTCTGTTTTGGACTTAGTATGAGAATAATACTGATAACACCCTGATGTTTTAGTTGTTGCTAGGTAGTGCTGAACTAGTCAAGGGCTTTTCCAGCCTTTCATGCTCTGCCGGCTACACAAGAAGCCAGGAGGGAAGGGGGCACGCCCAAGAGAGCCGATTCAAACTGGCCAAAGGGATATCCACATCATTCCACATCATATCATTCCATATCAGTCTATTAAATGGGGGGAGTTGGCGGGGCAGGCAGCAATCGCGGCTCAGGAACCGGCAGCGTCAGTCGGCAGGTGGTGAGCTGTTGCACTGCTTGTGATTTTTGTTTGTTTGTTTGTTTTTTTCTGGGCTTCGTTCCTCTCCCTTTTCTTTTCCTTTTTGTTATATTATCCTTATTATTATTATTATTATTGTTGTTGTTGTTGTTGTTGTTGTTGTTATAATTGTTATTATCATTACCATTATTGTTATTTTATTTTAATTAGTAACCTGTTCTTATCTCAACCCACGAGTTTTCTTGCTTTTGCTCTCCCGATTCTCTCCCCTATCCCACAGGGTTGGGGGGAGTGAGCGAGCGGCTGCGTGGTGCTTAGTTGCTGACCAGGGCTAAACCACAACAACCATCTTCTACAGTATTCTTGTATCCAAGTTGGGATGTTACAGTCTACATGGATAGACGACCAGTTGGATAAAAAGCTGGTTGGATGATCAGCCTCGGAGCATCACGGTTAATGGATCATAGCCCACCTGGAGACCAGTAGTCAGTGAGGTTCTGCAGGAGTGTATCCTGGGAGGTTTTCTGTCCTTACATATTTAACAATAACCTGGAGGAGGTGGTGGAATACTTGCTCAAAGATTTGCAGTTGATACCAAACTAGGGTCATATACTTGAGGGCAAGGTTACCATCCAGAGGGACATTTTTATCTATGAGGACAGTCAAGCAGTGAGATAGGTTGCCCAGTGAGGTACAGCCTCCATCCTTGGAACTTTTCAGGACCTGACTGGAAAAAGCCCTGAATGATCTGGTCTGACTTCAGAGCTGACCTGCTTTGAGCAGAATATTGGGCTAGAGACCTCCTGAGGTCTCTTCCAACCTGAATTATCTCAAGATTTTAAAATATTTTCTTCACAAACAAAAATACATTTGTAGCTGTCTGTCATTATTTTATTTTTATTAGCTTTCTAAAAGGAATAAACAGCATATTATTTGGCAGAAAGGACAGTATTTATTGCCATTCCTTTGTTCTCCGTTTTTTTCCCTTTTCCTTTTCCTTCCTTTTCTTTTTCCTTTTCCTTCTCCTTTTCCTTCCTCCTTTCTTTCTCCTTTTTTCCTTTTCCTTTCCCTTTCCCTTTCCCTTTCCCTCCCCTTTCCCTTCCTCCTCTCCTCTCCTCTCCTCTCCTCTCCTCTCCTCTCCTCTCCTCCATTGACAGAAATACTTTTTCACCATTTTAATGTGAAGTTCAACACATTGGCCCAGATTCAGTTTTCTGCTTAGGTTTTCTGTACTGACTCTGCAGCACAAAAGGGTTTTTAAATCACGTTAAGTTTGCTTACTGAGCTGAAACTGGAAGCAATAGGAACCATCCTACTGAAATTGGTTGAGATTTTTGCACGTGCACTTGCTCACACACAAGCACATTTATTTTTAATGACACTTTTACCCAGACATCTATAACCAAACATCTGCTTTAATGGGATAAAATCAGGAGACACTCCCAACTGCTATTAAGCTGAATGAATTCTTCAGTGTTTTTACAGAGCTGTTCTTGGAAATAAAGCCTGTTTTGCGAGAAACTGTTTGCAGGACTAAGCCCAATATTTGTTTTGTTGTATTTATGTCATGAGAGCTCTCTAATAGGAAAAGATGTATGTTATAAGTATCTACATAATGGCTTCCCTCCAAAAGGGCCATTACAGGCTGTAAAATAAATAGTACTCATTTAATTCCTTTTGTAAATATACACAGTTTGAAGACAATAATAACAAAGAGAAAGTAAATTAAACCACAGAAAACCACTGCATCCAAATGAGTTTATGAAACCAAGGGGAAAAAAAACAACCGCAAGATAATGGAAGAGTATCTTGTGGTGAAGGTCCCCAGCTCAGCAAACTCTTTAAGCATGTGCTTAATGGAAGAAAGGACTTAGCATGTCCCTAAGTATCTTGAAAAATGAAGGCTTTAGTTGTGTATAGACATATAATAAAACAAAAACAGGCCACAGCAACAATCTAGCTGGATGTGGGATGTTAAAACCTCATGAAGCCAACTGAATAGTCCCCTATTCAATAATCTAAGGAACCCCTCAGCTTATCTGGTGAGATTGCAAGCCAGGAGACCATGCTGAGTCGGTTTTATCCACGGTGACCAGACTTCCCAGCAAATCAGCTTCTCAAGCACAGCCTCTGTCCAGCATCAGTGCCTTTGTTCTTTGTTCAATTTATGACTTCATATTTGCTGTTGTAAAAGGCACATTGCTTGGCCAAGCTCAGTTAACCAATCCATTCAGACCACTCCATGTCCATCACCCCTCCGCTCATTATTTATCACTCCCCCAATATTACTGTCATGACCATGCTTTATCAGGAAGGATTTTATGCTTTCTTTCAAAGCATTGACAGAACTGTTAAATAGCAGTCTTAACTAGCAGTTCACCTGCCCAATAACGATCCCCAATTTACAGGAATGTTTTGAGTTCTTCCCATTAGCAGCTTTTAATCAATTTAATGCATCCATGTTGGTTTTCTATTTTTTCTGTGTAGGACTAAGGCAAATGTTTTAGCAAAGCCTAAGTCCATCAAACTGATATTATTCCCCTTATCAACACAGTTTGTAAAGCCATCAAGTAAATTTATCCACTTTAGTTTGACAAGATCTATTTCCAGTAATCCTAGGTAGATTAGCATTAATTACATTACTGTCTTTTAATCCTTTATCAGTTAAATCCCAGATTGAATGTTCCATTATCTTCTCTGGGATCAATGTCGTGCTGAAAGAACTGTAATTACCCAAGTCATTTTATTTGCCCTTTAAAAACATCAGTGTGTTCACTTTCCTGCAGTTTCATGGCCTTGCTAAGCATCAGTTTTAATGAATCTAAGAGTACGTTGGCTGGTTCCTTTAAAATTCTTGATGCAAATTATCCACCTCTGTGCTTTTACAATCCTTTAACTTTTAGAGTTACCTTAGGATTTGCAACGAGAGCACATGCTTTTGCTGCAAGATGAACAGCATTACTATAGTATCTAGAAGACTTCTCCAGAGAGCCTGGGCTTAGTTTAAAGGCAGAGAAGGGGGAGGCCCCCTTCAGAGCAGGCAACTGAGTACCAGCCATCCCAGCACACTCTCCATCACAGATTCCAGGAGCAAGGATGCCCAGGGGAGTCTGGAGCTGCCACTTGTACCAGACTCTTCCAGGTGAAGAGCCTTTCTCAACATGGGACAAATCTGTGCTCAGTTTCATATATGGAGCAATCTATATAGCCTGCTCATGAGAAAGGCACATTTCCCAACTCTTGGGAAAGTTTTGGCTGAAATGGAGCTGTCTGAGGACTCCCTGAAATCCAGGCCATGTAATTCAGGGATTGCTGAGCGATCAGACTGATGAACGCCTTATAACCTTTAGGTGTGGTTGGGGAGTACATAAGTTGTTATCCCCATTTTGCACAGCTAAGGGAACTAGAAATTTGTATCACACAGCTCCAGCACAGTTTTGTTACTATAGAGTAAACAGGGTCAGATCAGGCACTGAGCTTCAGCAATAATTATGCTGAAAATAATTTCTTTTGTGTTTTTTTTTGTGCTAGCACTATAATATGATTCAAACAATTTTTATTTTCTTTTTTTAAAAAAATCTTGTGAAAACAAAACCAATAAAAAAATATTAATCCCTTACCTCCACTAAATCATGTCCTAATGTTTCAGGAACAAGTTTTCAAAAAGGACTGAAAGCCAAACACTGCTAAACACTGGGCCAATATGATTTATGGGGTTTTAATTACACTGCTACTGAATCAGTCACCTACTAAGTTTGTCTCACTGAATTAACAGTAGTGGGAAAACCACAGGATACATAATAAATACTAAGCATGACAGTATGAATTAGCAAAGCATAAAGGGTTTGATTTACATTTTATAATAAAAGCTTCTTACCTTTTGAAGCAAATCTTTTTGACAGTCTCTTAATTTTTGCTTTTTTATTTACTAAACACAGACTTGACAAATCATTAATTCTCTTGGTGTTGTTCAAATTCCATTTGGTTGTTTCCAACTAATTATTTTCTAAATTTGGAAAGAGGCCTGCATTTGGCACCTAATTTAAGTGAAGAGGTATGTACAGATAAACCAGCCACTTTATCAGGAGATGTAGCCTGTTCATTTCCACAGCACTTGGCTGATAGATTTTGCCCTCAGAGTGGCTGAAAGACAGTGAACCTGTCCCTTGCTTCATACAATATGCTATACAATATACAATATACTATGATATAGCTTCCCACTATTCTCCCACTCCTGACACCCCTTCATTGTAAGATGCAGATAAGTGCCTGTATGCTACATACATACCCACAATGACATATCTGAAGAACTAAATAATTAAAGGCACCTTTTCAGAGGTTGAAGAGTGAAGGATTGCATGGGGTATCTCCAACAGAACCCTTTCTTCCTCCAAATCCCAAACTTTCTGCATTCCTCAGCACTCAGAGGCAAACAAATTAACTCAATGGACTTTTTGCCTGTAAGACAAAATAGAAAAAAAATTTATTTAAAAGTTTTAGTGAAGTATGTGTTGTTTTGCTGCTGTTGTCATTTGTTTTTGTTTGTGTTTTTTTTTTAATATAAGTCTCAAAGGTTTAGAAAATTCTAAAGTATGAGATGACTTCACAGTGAAAAATGATGCATTTAGAAAATGTCAAAAGCAGAATGTTTTGCTGCCTTCAAACTCTTTCCTTAGATTTGCAGGGGTTGACCATGTGTGATAGGGAGACAGCGTGGCTTAGAGCATTTTATTTCCTTTGAAGAAAATGTTGTTGAAGCTGATAGATTCCTGTTGATTTTTTTTCTATTTGGGTAAACACACCATTATTTGACAGAAAACCATAATAATAGGAAATTGCAATCAACTCTGGAAGCAGCCCCATCACTCATCTGCTCTGACAGTGGTGTTAAGGACACCCAGGGCCAAACCCAGGGGTTTTACTGCTTCATCAAGAGATTCTCTTTTGCTTGAGGTTGCTGTGAGCCTAAGCTCCCTGCAGACAAGGTGCTGAAGAAGGATATGCAACATACACTCAATCCTTTGCACTGAAAAAAATGCCCACACCTTTTAAAATGCAGCATTTTCTAATAAATTACTGAAATCACCTCCTCATGGAGCACAGATGCCAAGAATCCTGCACAACTAACCACTATAACTCAGCACAAATCCCAGCCGTGTGTGCAAATTCATTTGGTTCACGTAAATATTTTTACTGCTTATGGACACATACACTAAGTTCCTGAGGCTTCTTAGTAACAATGAATATCTTGCTATTGTTTGCTCATGGCCTGGGGTAGGAATTACTGAACAGGTGCTTTGCTTAACTGTAACGGAAAGCAGATATGAAAATAATACATAACAGCAATTTAAAGCAAATTATTCAAAGCATCTCCATTAAAGCATCACCATAAGCATCAGAGGAACAGTTATGAAACAGGAGCACAGCACTTTCCTTCTTAGCTGTTCCTTTGTGAGAAGGGAAATGGATCAGGTAAAAGACAGAAAATCTATATCCATTTTTTTCTAAATGGCCTATTACATCAGAGTAACACTTCCATATCATATTAGCAATTTTATAGCTTAGCCTATTGGATTCACATGAATTTGATATCTGGTTTTACGCACTGAACACAACTCATTGTGGGCACAAAGCACTACAGCATACCTGGTGAGGCTGTATGAAGGCAGCCCTGCTACCTTGTTCTCCTTCAGGCTCAAGGCCCTCGGTGGAGCTTTCCAGCACACAGTGATCTTTGATATTCACCTCACATGCAAGTGATTTTGGCTGTTTCTTCACCACGGATTGGTTTGCTCAGGTATGGCAGAGAGTGACAAAAGCAGGGAATCAGTTGTGTTTCCCTGGACATCTGTGGTGGAGAGTGGAAAAGCATCAGGTGTCTAACGTGCGGTCCACAGCACTAGCAAGCAATGGGAAGCTCAATTCATTGGCTCCACTGGGATGGGGCATGGTGTCCACACTGGGACATGGCAGCAGGAATTGTGGTCTAGGC
>VZTV01006965.1:247-21099 GCA_013400875.1 Anhinga rufa | reverse complement strand
CGAAACGAAAGGGGGGGGGGGGGCTTCACTGGGGATGGAGACGCAGGATCCGACCCCGTCTTGTCCCGGCAGCGATGCCAACCTGCACCGCTACGAGGTTCACCCACTCGGCACCTTCCCCCACGGCCCCGGCCCTGAATTCAAAACCACGGTGAAGGTGAGGTGATACGGGGGTGCAGAGGGGGGGTTGGGGGACCCTGGCTCACCCCCCCTCTCCCCCCCAGGTGCAGAATTTTGGGTGCTACCCAGTCCGAAACCTCACCCTCCGCATGGCCCTGCCAGCCCTGGGCTACCGCCGTGCCGCCTTCCTCTCCGTCACACGCGTCCTGGCCGGCAACGTGAGTCCCTCGCCCGAGCCAGGGCTCTTGGGGGGGTCCCTGCACCCCCCCGGCGCTGAGCCCAGCTCCGCTCCCCCTCCCAGGCTACCTGCGTGCTGCAGAACCCCCCCGAGGAGCCCCGGCAGCGGGGCACAGCCACCGTGGTCCCCGTGCACCCCGAAAACCTTCTCCACGTGGACAGGCTGGTGAGCATTGCCCTGACGCCCGCGGAGCTGGGGTTTGGGGGTTCGGGGGGGGGGCCCCACCACGTCACCCCACATTTTTTTCCCCGTAGGACTGCGGCAACGCCTGGTGCCAGGAGCTGAGCTGCCGGCTGGGGCGGCTGGACCGCGGCGCGGAGGTCTCCATCCACGTCCTCCGCACCATCCACAATGATTTCTTCCGCGGGGTGAGGAGGGGGAGCGTCACCCCCTGCCGTGGTCCGGCTGGGGTGGGGAACACGGCTTCACCCCCCCACACACACCCCACCCCACTCCTTTCCCCAACCCCAGGCTAAATTCAGGAGTGTGAAAGTCGTCAGCACGGTCTGGCTGGGGGTCCCGGGGAGCAGCGTGCTGGTGCTGGAGGAGGGGGCGCATCGGAGGGAGGTAGGAGCCCCCCAGACCTGGGGCGCAGGGCTGTGGGGCCGCCCCCGTCCCCGTTTGCTCCCCGGGGACCCTTCTTTTCCTGCAGACGGTGCTTGAAATCATCCAGGGGAAGCGGGTGCCCATCTCCCTCTGGATCCTGGTGGGCAGCATCCTGGGGGGGCTGCTCCTCCTGGCGCTGATCATCTTCTGCCTGTGGAAGGTGAGAGCGGGGCTGGGCTTGCGGGGGGACAGCAGGGGCTGGGGGGCTCTGCCTGCCGTCCTCACGCTCCCCGTCATCCTCTCCCTCTCGCCCCAGCTGGGCTTCTTCACCCGCAAGAAGCTCCCCGAGGAGGAGGAGGAGGAGAAGGAGGAGCAGTGAGGGCAGGCGGAGGCCCCTGGAGCCCAGCACCGTCGGGAAGGGCCGCGTCCCTTCCCCAGCCTTAGGGACAACCAGGGGCTCGGGACTCTGCCACCCCCCGCCTCGGCTCCATCCTCGCGGAGGGCGATGCCTCCGCGGGGGCTGGATTGTGCTGGCACGGGGATGCAGCCAGGTGAGGTCGGGGTCCGGCGTCGGGGTGAAGGAGCCCCCCAGGTTTGACCCGAAGGACTTGGGGGTGGTTGTGGAGGTGGGGAAAGGGGGGAATCAACCGGGCTGAAGGAGCAGCTCCACCAATAAAGCTCAGCCCCGCGGAGATGCTCGAGCGTGTGGTACCCGCCGCCGTGCTCTGCCTGCGTCCCCGGCCCCTCCGGGGCGCTCCAGGGGTAAAAACGCTTCCCGCTCCCAGGAAAAACTCCACCGTGATGCCAGCGAGGGCTAGGAAAGGTGAAGCAAGGAGGGGGATAAGGGGTGCACGTCTACCAGACACCCCAAATCCCCTCCGCCCTCGCAGGGTCCTGCCGGGCAGAGCCGTGCTGCCCCGGGGGCCGCCGAGCCTCCTGGGGAAGCGACGGGCTTAAATTCTGCCCCACGGGGAGAAACCCCCCCCCCGATTTCGGGCACTCCAGGGCTGAGCCAGCAGCACCTGCGAGAGCGGGAAGGAGGAGCAGAAACCTGGCACCACCCCGAGGGTCACCAGAAGGTGCATGGGCCCCCCCCCAGCACCCCCAAAACTCACCCCGTGGGCAGGGCGCTCCGGGGGAGCCTGAAACGCTCAGTGACGGGGAAAAGCAGCGAGGTCAACGCTTCGAAGAGGATCTGGCTGCCCGTAAAGCATCGTCCCTTTTGCCGTCGCCAACCCCCGCGGCCAAGAGCCCTTGGGTGGCTCCGATGGCCCAGCCCGGCCCTCAAAAGCACCGCCACGAGCGGCTCTCGGTGCTTTAACGGGCGGCCAGGCGAGCGGCGGGCAGCCGTGGCAGCCGCTCTCGAGCTGCTTGTCCGGGAAGGAGCCTGCCCGGGGCGGGGGAGATGGCCGGCGGCTGCGTCCAGGGGCAGAAATCCGCACCTCCGCCTCGCCGCGGAAAGAAAAGGCGCCGGCAGCGGCGTCCGGCCGAACCGGCGTTGCCGAAGGCGCCGGCGCCAGGAGCACCCTGGCCGCGGCAGCGAGGTGGGTGCCGGGGGTCCTGGAGGATCCCGCTGCCTCAACCCGCCCCGTCCCACCGCCCGTTAGCCCTCCCCAGCCCGCGCTCGGGCTCAGCCGCCACCCTCCAACACCTAGATACGCGCTTTTCTCACCCAAAAAGCCCCTTCCCGCCACCCCGCGAGGCGATTTCCACCCGTTAGTCCTCCAGCAGCCCCCCCCGCAGCTCCTCAGCCACCTCTTCCAGCCCCAACAATCTTTCTCCACGTGCGCTCTTCTTTATAAAGGCCTTTATTTGACTTAATAGCAAACAAAACACTAGTTTAAATCGAGTGTACGTAGTACACTGGTTACAGCAATGAAGCGGCAACATGTTTAGACGCGACCTACCTCTCCCTCCCGCCCGCCGCCGGGCCGAGCCGAGGGTTTAACATCGCCACGTGGTGCCGTAAGCACAGACGTTATGGGGATGATAAAAACAAGGAGTGGATGAAACGTTACAGAAGTTGGGGTTGGGGGGGGGAGAGAACCCCAGAGAAAAAAAAAACCCAACACAATAATCCGCAAAAATAGATTTTCTTAAGGTTATCGGGCTAAGGGAGAAATAAGATGGTGCGTTAAACACTGAGGAATCGGCCGTTAAAATGGCTACACACAGTTAGGTCTGGTTTCCTAAAGGATGCCTTTAATGTGGTCCATATGATACAAGCCAGCTACGGATCCTAAACGAACTCACTGCGGGTGGGGGCAGGTGTGGACAGGCCTGGGGGACGCAGGCACGCCAGNACAGACACCATCGCTCGGGGGTGAGGGGGGGCAAAAAAAAACCACC
Organism: Anhinga rufa; assembly: GCA_013400875.1. Classification (NCBI taxonomy): domain Eukaryota; kingdom Metazoa; phylum Chordata; class Aves; order Suliformes; family Anhingidae; genus Anhinga; species Anhinga rufa. The sequence goes on along the minus strand of VZTV01006965.1, from coordinate 17,846 downwards.
ACCCCCAGCTCCTGCATTCAATTCCACCCCCTCCCCCCGTTTGAGGGGCAAGGAGAGGGGGCAGAGAAGGCAAAAATCTTCTCCCTTCCATCCCCTCCCTTACTACGAGGAGCGCCGCGGCGGGGGCGCTTTCGCCACCCCTTTGCCTGGGGGGGGGGACACACGGACGCGGAGGAGGCTGCAGCGAGACCTCGGGACCCAGGCGGGGTCTCCCCAAACCTCCCCGCGGCGGCTCACACACACCCCCCCCCCACGCTTCAGACAGGCCGCGGCTGAAGTCAAGGTTTCACAAGTCTCAAATCAAGTCAAATCACTCAAAAAGACTCTGAATTTAGGACTAAAGAGGCGATTCCACTGGAGACGCGATTCGCTCGGAGATGCTAGTTTAAAGTTTCAGGAAAAAGACAGCACTCATTGCAGTGATACCACAGGGTGGGTTCCCTCCCCTGCCCTATATTTCCTGCTACTCTTTTGTTGCTGCTGCTGTTTGAATTACAATACAATGTACATCTGTAGTAACGCTACTCCGGCCAAAGCCCCCCGGGGAAGCCCTCGAGCGTCAGAAAGTCCATCGATCGTGTAGTTGGCTTTCACTGCTAAAGCTGTTACTCGCTGAGGCCTCGGGGTTTTGCGTTTGCCGAGTGGAATCTTCCCCTTTTAAACTCTTCCTGCACACCGGACACGTGTCGTGCTGCAAGAGAAAGGCAGGGGGGCTTGAGGGAAACGCCGCTTGGCCGGGCTGGGCTCGGAGATGGGGCGTCTACAGGAGCCCGGGGAGCCACGGCCGCCGCGGGCAGAGGCTCTTACCAGCTCTAACCAGGGCACGATGCAGTTGCTGTGGAAGAAGTGATTGCACGGTAACTGCCGGACCTGCTCCGCTACTGTGTAGTCCTCTTTGCACACAGGGCACTCCAAACCCGTATCTGGAAGAGACGCGCAGGGGAAGGAGGGTGAAGCCGAGCCCCCCGTCTTTACAAGCCAGGGTACGTTCGCGTACAACCTACTGGGGAGGGCAGCGTTCACCAGCCAGGGATCAAAGAAACTCCTTACGTTCTCTGCGCGCGACTGGCAACGAAAAAACAAAGCAAACTAAGGGTGGTTTAGCCGAGTCCTGCCGAAACCTCCTCGCCCCGAACGAGGGTGGTTTTGCCAGGCCGGCGGGGGATGCCTCCGCCGCGTGTCCTCGCGCCCTCGACCGCGAGAGACGGCGAAAACCCCATCCCTCTTCCCTCGGACCAAGCCCGTAACGCTAAAGCGGGCGTCCCGGGCAGGAGCAGCGGGGAGACCGAGCTGCCAGGCTCTCCCGACCGCCAGGCTGTGCCGCCCGAGCTCTGTCCGTTCAAACAGGCGAGCCCGAGCATTACAGCATGGAAATTCAGATGCTTCTTGGCTTCCCAGACAAGCAGAGGAGACGTGGGTTTATAAAAAGCACCAGACAAAAATATCTGTTGTGGAAACGGCCTTTCTAATCAAACAGTTTGTGTTAACGGAGCGTTTTAGTTTCCAGTAATAGAGCGGCTCGGAGGGAAAGGGATCCTTTGAGCAGCCTCGGGACAGCCTTCTGCAAACCCAGGGAGAAAAATCCCCGGGACGAGCTAATTGCAAAACCAGAAACATTACGAGGAACCCACAGGCCTTTGCTGCCGGCTGCACTGCAAGAACCTGTGAGTTTCGCATGGCGTTTGCAGAGCGGTTCAGCAGGAATACGTTCAGAGCCTCCTCTACCAGCCCTGCTGCGAGCCAACCCGAAAGGGAAGCCAGCGGCGCGCCAAGCCCAGCTCCAACGAGGCCGTAAACAGCACAAACAGAAGATCTGAGAAGAAGGTAAAGCAATCAGGGGTTTGGCGGGGCAAAAAGGCAGCGCTCGGCCTGCGCAAACGGCCGACGGCAGGACGAAGGAGGCCGTCGCCGACGGCCTGAACCAGCGGAGAGACGAGAGGCCCGGGAGAACCGGCCACCAGAGGCGGCGGCAGCAGCAGCAGCAGAGCTCGGGACCCCCTGAGCTGGAAGGCACGAGCGTTTCCAGCCGGCGCCTAGAGGGTAATTCGGGAGGACGGAGCAGCACTGCCTCCTGCCCTCCCGCATCAGCCGGGGAAGCACAAGGACACAGCAAAGAGGCCGGCGCTTCGCAGAGGGAGCGGGGGAGCTCAGGGCGCGCGTGCCAAGGCACCAGGAGACGAGCGACATCGGGCACCGGTGCCTGCTTTCACCTACCGACTTGTTCCTGAGTTACTGTCACTGTCGGGAGAGACGAGATCTTCTCTTTGTCGGCCGGGGGGGGTCCCGTGTTTTCCAGCTGCCCCAAGAGCTGCGGAGAAGAACAGAAGGCTGTGCTCAGGAGTACGGGCACGGCTTTGCCGCGCACACCATCATCATACGCACACGGAGCACGGAGAGCGCCCCGCGTCCCAAAAGGAGACAGCCAGGCAGGAGCAGCTCGGCGCCGGCTGTCCCCGGGGGACGCCTCTGACCCTGTCCTAAAGCCCCTGCAGTGACGGGCGCCGCCGGCTTCCCAGACTGGCCGTGTCGTGGCTCCCTCGCCAGAAACATTCCTGTGGCTCAGCCCTAGGAGCAAGCTGAGGCCGTTTCATCCTAGCTTAGATATTCGGTGACCGTTCCCGCCTCTGCAGCAACATTTTTGGCGTTCAAACCTTCCTTTCATGCCTCCGACCTTGACAATCCCACCTCTAACATCGTTGCCCTCCAGGCATTTTTCCCTTGCATCAACAGTGGGGAGGCTGAAGGGAGACATCGCCACGGGAGAGGGTGCTAAGCTACTCCTGGAGGATTTTGAACAGAAAGGGAGGCGGTAGAGATGTTCTGAGAAGAGGAAGAACCTCCTACTGCAGAAACAAGGGAGACCGAGCACCTTCTGCCTCTCCCGAGGCTTGACCAGGGCGTTCGGAGGAAAGAGGCGACCTCCCAGGGCTATAAAGGGAAGCCGCTTTAGTCGAGTACCACCACCAAACCAAGGCGCAGCCGTACCAAAGCCTGCGTGGGGACTCTGGCGCTTAACGCAGGCTGAGCTCGAGCTGGTGCTGACAGCACCTCCTTCCCTGTGTTATAGTTTCATGACTCATGGGAATTTTATACTGTTAAGACCTAGATTCACCCGGCAATCAGCTCAAATGGGTTCAAGCACGGTCAGGGAGAGCAGAGGAGCGTTTGTAAGAGCCTCATTTAACTCTGAAGGCCACGTTGATGCCGGAGACGACCCAAAAGCCCGGGAAGGGCAGGGCTGCTGCTCCAGACCCAGCGGAGAGGCGAGCGGAGCCGCGTATCCAGCCCACGTCCGAACTGCGACACCAGCCCTGCCGGGGCTTGCTCTGCTCTGCTGGGCGTGGGGTGGGAGGAGGAAGGCGCTGTCTCCGAGCGGCCATGTGGGCTGCAGACTCATTTTAGGAAGCGGTGAGTAAGGCGGGCGAGACAGGCTTGTGACGCAGCCTGGGAAGCCGGGGGCTACTTATGAATGGCAGCAGATGGCTTTGCCAGGCGCTTTCGGGAGGTGTCAGCACGACAACAGCAGCCAAATTAGCTCTCGGTGCAGCATCCGTCTGCTCTTCCCATCCCAGCGATGCCAACACCCTGGAAAAGACTGTTTGTGGATGGAGGCTGGACACCCCCGATGCTCAAAGGAGCCAGACAATGCTTTCAGGGAACGGGAGCGGACTCTGCTCATCCCTCCACAAACCACAGGGGGAAATGGCTCACTGCTGCAAATTGCTGACTTTGGCGGCAGATCCGGGGCTGGTGCTGGAGATTTTAAGCTTAGGCCTCTGCCGAGCCCGTCGCAAGGCACCTGCAAGCCTCACGCCACGTGTGAGTTGACCAAGAGGTGAATTAAGGTACTGTATTTCCACAGGAATAAGGTCCGACCCCTGCTCCTAGACTCTCTGAAGAGGCAGGGCATGAGCAGCCAGACACCGAAGGCCTGTTCTCAGTCCTCGTCTGAAACCCAGCGCTTGTCTCCAGCGGTGGGACCAACCAGAGCGGAGCACAACAACTTATAGGCACAGATCAACGCCCAGGCCAGCCGGCTTGGGGCTCTCTCCACCCGGGCACACACGAGGGTCTCACCTGGGTGACAATAGCGTCAAGGCCGCTCTGTCCCCACGCATAGTCCCCAGGATTCGAGTGCAGCATCCCACTCCTGCAACGGGAGCAGAGAGTCAAGGAAGCCGTTTCACTCACCCCAAAGCAGCCGCGAGGTTTGCACGATCCTCCCAGAGAAGCCACACTGGGGAGACGGAGCTCCCGGGCACCAGACCACTGCGGTTTGCCGGCGTGGACAGCCCTGAGCAGAGCCATGGTCTACGCCATGCTCGCTACTCACCAGGAAAAAGGGTGTTGAGAGCCAGGAATCGCTGAGTTTGCAAAAAACCCTGCAAAGATCTGCTGTATTATTCTAAAGAGGGGAAAAAAAAAAACCAAAAGAACAAGTTGAGCAAACAAATACACGGCGGCAGCAACAGTTTAGCAAGAATGGGGAGCAAAACACAAAACCCTGCTCCGGCCGATCGTAGCCACGCTGTTGCAAGACTCACGCCCCAGGTAAATCCCTCTGCAGAAGGGCGAGCCCCGAGACGGAGGCACAGCGCGACGGAACAAGGGACGGTAACTCATGAGAGCGTGGGAGGGCTGGGAGAGGAAATGACTGAGTTTCCCAGGCACTGACTCGTTTCCCTGTGGCGAGGGCTGGCACCGTTACAGGCAAAACCCACCTTTCCCACCAACGCAGCTTCGATTCGTGCCGAGGGGGACAAAGGGTAGGGCGTCTGATGTGAAAACCTGCGTTTTCTGGGTCCAAGGGTCACCTACCACAAGTGCCAGGATCCCGTTTCATCAAGTTCCTCCCCAAGATCCCACTTTTTTCCACTAACCGGGGAGGGAAACACTTCCAGGGCGTAATTCGGGCACTTACCCTTCGATAGCAGGAGACCTGTCGGGGCGCGAGCTGCCCCGGGATCTGTACCTCCTCGTCATGGGCAATCGCGGGGGTCGGCTTGGTCCCCAGAGGTCGGCGTGGGCTTGGTGGCCCCTCTCGTTGTCCCTGCTGTCTTGATCCAGTGAGCTGCTACTCAGAAAGGGTCTGAAGTCAGGAAAGAACATTGTGTGGTCCAAATGGTCCCAAAGCTGGGGGGAGAAAAGGGGAGACACAAACCACATGCGGCTCCGTCACTAATCCCGGTGACTCCGCTGCCAACACAGAGGCAGGGAAGTCCACCTCGACAGAAGCAATTGTGCAAATTCATATGGTTACCATGGCTCCCAGGAAAAAAAAGTCTGGCAAAACCGCTTAATTATAGCCCAAACTAATCAGATGAACCGCCCCCAGGAAGACCAACACATCAGCTCTTTCCTGCTATGTACGGATCCCAACGACATGTATTTTGTTAAGCCACCCCAGGGCACTGCGAGGGTTGGTCTCTCTCTCCCCGAGGGCTGGGATTTGAGAAGAGACAATGCTGGACGCCCAGGCCCCGACCCACGGGCTCAGGGAGTGCTCCGGGTCCTCACGGCCGCAGGCGGCAAATGGATGCGGCCAAAAGAACCGAAGCGCGGCCCCCGGAAGGAGGGTTTGCGTCTCTGTCGTGTCCTCTGCTTCAGCGGACCCGACACGGCAGAACAGAGCGGCACGAAATGGCGGATAACGAAAGGCCCTGCACGCGTGACGCTCTTTGGTGGGCTCCATCCGCACCAGTAAAGCCACCTCCTGGTTCTACGGCAGATCCACGGTGGTGCAGAAACCCAGCCGCTCCTCGACCGAGGCAAACTGCCAGCCCTGAGCCCGTCCAAGGGCGAGCGGGGGGGACAAATCGAGAGCCAATGGAGGGTCTCCAAAGGATCTCTGCAGAGCTCCTGGCTACGCTCCCAGCCTGCAGAGAAACCGGCGTGGAGGGCACGAAAACACCCAGGAACCGGAGCAAGGCATCGGCATCTCAGAGCCATGAGCCCCCTCGGCCACGCTCACCTGCAAAACCCATTTGGTTCTATTCCTTCTGCGATTCAGATCGCCCACGGATTAAAAACAGCCGAGGAGGGCACCGGAGAGTTACAATGCAGGTTTATGAAAGAAAAACCCCCACTCGTAGGACCCAACAGAAGGAGCGTCAGACAATAAACCCCGAGAGCAAGCTGCTGCTCACGCTCGAGACGCCCGGGCCCTCTCCGTGCTGCAAAAGCGATATTCGATTGAGCAGTGCCCTCGGATTTACTGCGGGAATTAAACGCTACAGAGCGTAACGTGAGGGCTGTTCTTTTCTTATTTGTCCTAGACCCTCATCGCACATTATGACACGATCAGAGCGGCTTAATTTCCATTTCACACCAAATTAGCTCGCTTTACAAGTCTCTTACATCGCCCGGTTCAATCTGGTATTGGGAGGAAAGGGAGAAGTCAAGTTTATGACCTGTTCTCTGGATTAATACCCCACAGAGAGAGTTTTGCTTGTTCTCCTGCTGGTTATGATCAAGACAGAGCTCTGCCTGCCTGCAGCCACACCGCTGAGAGAAGACTTTCATTTATTATTAATCCTAAAAGCCATTTAAATTTACATAGCACCTTTCACGCAGAGGCATCCCAAAGCTCTTTGTAAACCGACACATGGGCTATAAGACGAGATCGCTTTATCTCGCCGGAGCATTTCTGGGGTACGGCGCTGGGGAGGAGCGATATAAAGGCAACAGTTTTGTTCAGGAGACAAACGGATCCAGCCGACGAAGAGGGGAGGGGAGGAGAGGCAAACCAGCCGTACGTGGGGAACGTGGAAGCGAACAGGAGGGATCCAGATCCGAAACACAAAGCTGCAGAGGAATTTCAGCTATTTGGTGACCCTGTTTCTGGCACTGAAGCGAGCGGCTTTGCTGCAGCACGCGAAGGAGGGCTCAGCAACGCCACAGAGCCCCAAACTCACCCGGGGATAACCCTGGATGACGAGCTGCGACTCAAGACATCGGGGAGCTCTGGCAGGACCGAGGAACAGTTAAAACTCCTCAGTAACCGAGCAAACGAATAACCCGATCTCTGAGCAAGGTCTGCTGGCAGAGGAGACGCAGAGAAATTTTATTTCCATCTGTTTTACGCAGCTCAGCTGAACCCCTGAAGGGAAATACAGCCCTGCGGAACGGAGCCTGCGATCAGAGCCTGAAGCCGCCCTTCCTTCCCCGGGGTCTGGAAGAGGAGCTGCCGCCACAGCCACGAGCCCAGGGTGACTCAGGCGAGGCCACGGCACGAGTTCAGGGTGCGTATTCGCGGAGCTCGACTCAGGCCGTCGGCACGTGCCCGGCTGTTTGAGACTTTAGGTAATGGGGTAAGAAAAGACGCTGCCAGCCCTCGCTGCCCAACGCCCCCTGCTCCGAGGTCCACGCGGCTGAATTGCGAGACAGGGATTTTGTTATAAGTTTGGAGTTTTTATACAGTTGCATTTCTGGTAAAACTCGAGGCAGCGATGAGCAGGGAGGAAAGGGCAGCCGGGCAACACCCTCCCCGGCTGGCTGAGCATCACCGACACACGTCCCAGCATCCGCCAGCACCGAGGGCCAGGGTGTCTTTCTAACATCCTTCTTTTCCTGCCCTGCCCAGTGAGCAAATCTCTGGCAGGTCTCAACCCCGGCAATGTCAACAGTCTCCTCAAAATTTGCCAAGTTCCTGAAAACTCTTAGAAAGATCAGCTGTCCTTTTTACAAGGCAGAAAGTGAAGATGCCTTCACGTACTGCACCCGGAGCCAGGACTGAAAACCTCTTCATGGCTTAAAAATCCCAAAGCAAGACAGCAAAACTCACCTCTGCAAACTGTGTGGATGGGCTGTCGTCTATGCCACTGCCATCTAGAAAACTGGAGAAAAACAGGCACGTGAGAGCAGGTCACCCCTCCAGAAATCAGCTCCCCTTCGGGGGTTAAATACAGGCGGGAGCGAGACAGTCTCCTGTGGTCTGAGAGAGGAGGGATGAGCAAAAACAGGGCCTGCCCGCCTGAGCACAGCAGAATAATTCCTAGGGCCAGAAAAGGACTATCAAAATTAAAAGGCTTGTTCACGTGCCAGCACACTGCACACAACCTGACCGTGGAAGAAACCTGGTTTCTAACTGGAAGAGCCTCCTAAGAGGAGGGATTTGAGACGGAGCGTCGTCATTCTGCAAAGAGGATCGTGTGCTAAGTGCCCCAGAGGACCCCTCCGGTCCCCCCTGAAGCACCGGGTATACACCTATATGTAAGAAGAGGACGTAGTGTGACATTAAGTCCTCTCCCAGCGACACCTGGCCCCAGATTCCTGCTGTGGCAAGGCTCAGACAGCAAAGGTTCACGTAATCGCTGCTGCCGCCTCACCTCGCCTACCCCCAACCCAAATAAAGCAGTTTTCGCAGCAATTACTCAAGACTGAATAAGTAAGTGCTGAACAGGCATCGTTTTGGATCCCTAAACTGCAGGCAGCGCGTTCTGCTGGGCAACCAACGACCAAATCCTAGAGAGAAAAGCTATTTCTTTCTCTCTTGGCCTGACCAGAGAGCTGGTCAAGAGACCGAGCCCAGGCCAACAGAGGGAAAAAGAAAGGCACTGGGAATCCCTGAGGCTCAAGCTTGATTCCTACAAAACCCAATGCTTTTCCCTCTAACAGACCAAAGAAACAGGCGACAAACACCTGTAAATGCTTTTGTTCATGGGACCTCGTGCAGCCTCGGTTCACGGCTCCATCTTCTCGGATGCCTTCCCCAAACCCCTCCGCGCGGCTCTAGCACGAGACCGACGGCCACGTGCATTTTCAGCCCCATCCACTATTAAGTCCAAATTCACACGAATATATAAGCTTTTCTTTTGCATTCCCTTATTTTATCCCCCATGCCCACGGTTTTTAGAGGCTTTACACCAGGCGTCTTATAAACCCAGAAGAAACGTAAGCGCCTGGTAAAACAAGCGGTGCGAAGATGCGTACGTTACCTGGAATCATCTGTGACTTCTTCGATAAAGCCAGATTCACATCTCGGGCAAGTGTACTCCTGTAAAGGGAGAGGAAACTGGGTTTAGCCACCAAGCTTGGGATTTCAGGGGAAAGCCACAGCTCAGAAGGTTACACGCCAGGAGCCTGTCGCCGATTCCCGAGCTCCAACTCCCTGTAAAGGCACTCTGGGAGACCAGCGTTTCAGTTTCATTAAGAGGATTTCAAAGCCCGGTGGTTACAGCAGATATTACTAACCTCAATTGACAACTGCGGAACAGAAAAACACCCCCATCGAGATCACGCAAGGTTAGCGGTGGACCAAAGAAAAACAAACGAAAAAACCCAGCACACCCACAGCCTCAAGCCTGTCCAGATAACGACGTTTAAGGGAAGAGCCGTTTAGGAGCTGGCTGCAAAGCACCGGGACGAGGCCAGTTCCCAGCCCCGGTGACGGAAAGCAAGTCACTTCGATTAAACCGGCGAGCCGACGAGCTGCTGCCAGCGCAGCCCCGGCGGGGAGCTGGATTTGCTGCCGCTCGCACCGCGGGGAAGACGGCTCTCGCAGGGAACTTGGAGAGATGCTCTGCAATTATCAGAGTCAGAGCGTAAATATTTCTGATATTTTTTTTCCCCCCCATTTTCATAAACGGGGACTCCACACACAAGCCAGGCTCACCAGCTATCCGTCACCGATAGCACCTCTGCCTGCCGCTCCGTCCTCCCGCCGAGCGCGCCACTCCTTTACCGAGTGAACGGTTCGGGCTGCCGAGAAGGGAACGCGCAGCCCCGGGGCTGCTTTCCCTGGCACATCACCTGGATAAAAGGCAGCTCTTCTCAAAGCCACCAAAACCCAAAAGGCTGAAGCACGCACATTCCCCACTGCCGGCTCCCTCTGAGCCTGCCCTGCCAGCCGAGGCACTGCCGGACCAGTAGCAAGGCGCTGGTCACCAGTAAAGCAGGATGGAGGTGGATGGGGTTGCTCTGGTGCTGCCCAGGGGCGAACAGGGACACAGGGAATATCAGCCAGGGGAAGGGAAGGGCTCCGTCCTCACGACTCCATCGGCACAGCGACGCTCGTCTGCCAGCTATTTATCCGCCAGGAGAATCGGAAGGATCTTTGCCATCCTCCACCCGAGGTAAGGCACGTCCAGCTGCGCAACCACGCGGCGATCCTGGCTTCGGCACTGGGGAGCGGAAGAGCTGCTCGCAGGGAACCGTGGAGGCGGCTGGAGCTCGTAGGAACAGCGGGAAAGATCTCTTTAGAGGAGAAAAGTTTCTCTGTTTTCATTGCGAGAGCCCTCGTTTTGCCCCAGAGCCGTGGATCTGCTTCAAGTTAGGGGAAAACCTTGCCAAAACCAAAAAGCCCCCTCAAGATTTTCCCTCCCCAGCCCAACCCGCCGCAGGGTGGCAGGAGACAGAGCGCTCCCAAAAATCCACGCTCTGGGCAGTGATTTTCTAACCCAGGATTTGTGGGGTCTCTGCCCAAAAATAAAGCCTCCTGATAAGGATCTCGCTTTCTTTCCTCACACTTCCCAAACCACAGGAAAAAAACAAAACACAAAAAGCCCTGCCGGCATTGCGTGAGCCACAGCCTCGAGCCCTCGGCGTCAAATCCTGCAGCCTGACCAGGAAGGGGAACGACTGCCCAAGGTACCCAAGCCGGCAGCACACCAGTTGCTCCAGCTCCTTCCTTCGAACTCCCAACACGCCGCCGAGCTCGAGGACCCGTCGAATTCCCGGCGCAGCGTTCCCAGGGCCGGGGCGCAGGCGAGACATCTCCCAACGCCTCGGCGGAGGCAGCTCCACATTCATCCACGCCTTTTTTCCGCTTTCGGGCAACGCAAGCTTCGTCTCGTCCCCCGCCACCGTACAGCTCCGTATCATTTTCCCACTGAATCTGCGTTTCCCTAGGAATGGCACAAAAGCCCTCTAGACACCTCAATTAATCTCATTTTGCTCTTTTCCCCCCCCTGAAGCGAAGCATTAGCTGGCAATATTTACCAGGTGCTGTGCTTACGCCGCGGCACCTCGCTTGCCAGCTGGAGCGGCTTCAGAGATGGAGAAGAGTGCGGCGGGGGGCTGCCCGCAGCAGCTTCGCTCCCAAAACGTGTCGCCACCCCAGCCGGCGACGGGAGAGGCCGAGCACAGGTTTTCACAAAGGCCCATTTAGGCAGCCGAACATGTGGTGTATTTTCAAAAGAGCTGCAGCCTTGAGGATAATGGGAACTGATGGGTGATGAGCTTTTAGAAAGGGGAAAAAAAAATAAATAAAATATAAAAAGAACTCGTCTGGGGCTTTCGGCTTTGCCTCCGTGAATTGCAAGGCTAACGATAGAAAGTTAGAGAGGAACGCGCATCGCCCGGTTCTGCGTGGGAGCAAACGGCGGGGCTAAATGCCGCCACGGAGGGCGAGTCCGGAAGGCGGGGGGCACAGCGCGGACCCACCGCTCAACCCAAAATTACCATATAGGGGGAAAAAAAAGGAGCTCTTTTTTGGGGGGGAAAGGCCCTGCGAAACACGGAGTCCTCTCAGGTGTCCCTCTTCAACGGCGCCAGGCCTGAGCTGCAAATTAGAAGCGAGGAGCGGTGAATGCCTGGCATTTCTTAGAATTAATGAATACGTACCCAATCAAAAGCTAGGCACTAAAATACCGGGCTCAAAAAAGCTCATTCGTACTGCCGAACCAGGAGGACGTTCTGCGCCGCCTAAAAATCCTCCGCTTAATTCATTTCCAGCGTTTTCCCTGACAAAACGTCCACGTTAGAAAGACTTTTTGTCTCCCTAAACTTAGCAGCAGGCCGTGCCATCGGGGACGCCGCAGGGCCGATGCGCTTCTGGAAGCTTTTGAATGTTTCTTTTTATGTTATGAACTGTATGGAAATTACCAGCATCTTGCCCAGAAGCTCGAATGTACAGTCAGAGCGTGAAGTGAGATAAAAATGGCATTTGGGATAAATAGCAACAGGGGGGAGGGAGAAGGGGAACCAGAACAGACGACGGGAGGTGGGCGGGATGCTGCAGAGCCATCGCACGCACGGGGCGGCACGAGCCCTTCGTCTCACCTCCCCGCTTTCTGCGAGAGGTTTAGGGAGGCATCGGGCAGCCCCAGGCTCTGCCGGAGCCTCCCGCCCGCACAGAACGCGCCCGATGGGTGCACCGCGTCCCGAGAACTGCCACCGTGACCATTTCGGTGAGCACCGGGACCTCATTCCCCGACGGGATCCAGCCACGGCGTAAAGAAAAAAAAGAGACTTTCCAGGGAGGAGGGACAGCATCCTATCGCTCCAACTCCCCTCCAGCCTGGTGGTCTGCGTTTCCCAGAAGGAAAATAAAAGAAACTCCCATCAGAAGCCCCGGCTGCCTGCGGCTCTGCCTGACGGGAGCCCGCTGCGCCCTGCTCACAGGAGACACCCGGCTCGCTAGGGGAAAGCGGCCAGAACCGGGTGGCACACACGTGCCTAGCCCAAGCGCGTCTGTCAGGAGTGATGTTGCTAGACTTGATCCCACGTCGGGGCAGGAAGGATGGACTAGAAGGTTTTTCAGCCTCTGGTTCGTGGGTCCGTCCACTCAGGTGGTCCCCGAGCACCCCTTCACCCCCCCAAAGCGCAGGGAAAGGATGCAAAAATAACTCTAATTAAGAAGCAAGCAAAGGTGTGCGGCAGCAAACTGGTCTAAGTTTTGAGGTCCCCGCAGAAAACTGAATTTAAAGACTTCAAAGCGCCAGGAAAAGCGAAGCGCAGGGTGCTTTGGCCCATCTGCAGCGCCGTTTGGGCTCTCGGGCTGAGCGGGCGAAGCAAGGCACGCAGCCAGGCTCTGGCCAACTCCCGCCGTCGGCGCCGCATCCCGCTCGGGGGACGCCACGGCACCCAAGCGCCCTGTGCCGTACCGACGACGAGGCCGTCGCCGCACGGTGCGTCCCTTCCGCAGCCCGTCCCGCCGGCTCAGCCCTTCGTCACGGCGCTTTCAGCACCCGTCAGCAGCACCTTTCCAGCTCAGGCACCAAACCCCGGCCGCTCCCAACCACCGCGGCCGAGGGTAATGGCGTTAATCTGTCACCCTCACCCCCAAGGCAGGGCTCAAACTGTCCCCTCCTCGTGTTCTCCTGGCTATTCCAGCCACCGGCAACTTGGAGAGGGGACTTCAAAGCAAGGTCCCTGATCAGCGAGGCTCCAACGATGGAGAGAGAATAAGGCGAGCGGCGTTTTCCCCGACTCTTGCTCCATCCGGCAGCTGCGCACACTTCTACTTCGGTCGCTCGTCCTGTCCTTGATGGTCACAAGCCCGTCCCACAGCTCTAACCCTGGGCGTAACTTAACTACCTTCCCCTCTCCTCACCAGGCAGGATAACTCAGCTCCACCACCCCGGGCTTGGGTTGACTCATTTCTCTTTGCCGAATTAAATCTCTCTCCCGTAATCCCCACAGCTGCAGCAATATTTATTCCTGAAGCACTGGGTACAGTGCAGTACATCACTCTGCACTGTCCAAACTGGATTCACCCGGGGCAGCCGTTCCTTGCATTAAATAAACTATATGGTTTATACTGACATGGGTAAAAAGAATTATTGGAGACTGCGATTCTTAAACCCAGCAGCGCAGGTTCGGTCTCCAGCTCAGCGCGGGGAGCTCTAGAAGGCAGACGGCTCAGTAACCCATCATTTTCCACCACCTTGTCCCTAATCCCTTCCCTAGTCCCTCTCGGAAAGAAGATCCAGGGCTCAAATGACCCGAGACAGCTCATTTTATGCAAAAAACAGCTCCGGGACAACATCCCCCCTCACCTGCCCACTCCTGTACAAAGCCACACGCCGTCTCCTCCGCCCCAAGCCCTGACCTCGGAACTTGCTGCTTCTCCTTCTCCCCCCGGCGCGAGGACGGGGCCCGCGGCGAGACGCAGACGCACCTTTGATATAAACGTTAACCGCGCCGTCACCGCTGTCCCAGACGGGGACTATCGCAGCCTAACCTTGACTCCGTTTCAGCGTCGCCCCGCGGTTCATCAGCTGGTTCAAGCATTTCTTTGAGCCGCGCCGAGCGCAAGGGAAAACTCCGAAACGCCGGACGCCCGGGCGGCAGATTTTAACCGTGCGTGGCACCGGGTGGACGCTCTGTCATCCTCGGTGTTCATCCAGAGCTCCTCAAGGGTAAGGAAACGTGGAGGGAGAACAGCTCCCCTCCTGGCTCGCTCCCAGCCGAGACCGCCCGGCTTCACACCGGCGAAGGAGGAGGGGGTCAGGCCATTTTGGCGGGGAGAGGAGCCTAGCACGGATGAAATCAGCTGGCCACAGCAGGGACGAGCGGGGAAAATCGCTCCAGCTTCCTCCCACCGCCTCTGGGGAGGGCGGCTCGGGGCCGAAACGAGCACACACGGCAGCAGTCGGCACTGTGGGAGAGCCGAAATCCCTGCTCAGCTTCACCGCCCATCCAGCCACATGTTCTCTCTCGGGTTTTTCCTCCCCGCTTTAAAGTAAAAACAGATCCGCGAGGCTGCGGCCCCGTCGGGACAAGCGCCCGCTGCTCACAGCAAATTGAAATAGCCGGCAGGGGATATCAAACATCAGCCGGCTTCTCAGCATCAAACCAGCGCTGCGATCCGGCTGCCCAGGCAGCGATCAACCCAACAGAGCCTCCCGTTAACACCACAGGCCCCGAAAGGGCGGGAGGTGACCCATCTAGGTGCTGTCCCTACTCGGGGCACCCACATTTCGGGGTGTGCGGGCAAGGAGCGATGCCTACGCCGCCTCTGCCCGCTCTCTGGGAGGTTCCAGCTTACTGCCGAAGCGAGGAGACACAGCAGCTTCACCGAGGACGACCTCCACATCTAAAACCAACGTGCTGGGAGCCCTCGCCAGGTCCCGGCGACAAACACCACGGGGGTTGCGTGCTCGTTGGGAAGGAGGCGGCAGCCCCACACCTCTAAAACTTGCCTGATGAGCAGGAGAGGGTCGGTACGAAGAACAACCTCCCGGACGGACAAACGATCTGCAGCCGGGGTTTTAGTTTAGGTTGCCATTATCCTGGTGAAAGCAGTTAAAAAAAAAACCCACCCCAAAAACCAGCGCGCTCAGCATTTGTTTTGTTTTTGCAGAGACAGGGAGAGAAGTTACTTGTTTGGGGTGAGGGAAAAAGAGGTGGGAGGCGCGGGACCGCGTCCTGGTCCCGGCAGATGGGTCCAGGTTTTCCCAGTTTATCACCTTTGAGTTTTGCAGGTCCTGCCCTACGGAGCCAGTAATTGCCCTGCGGGAGGTAAACCGAGGCATGGAGAGAGAGTTAGGGTCCCAAAAGAAATCAGCGCTGGGTCAGACTGGGGTGCGCGCTGCCGGCGCTCCCCCCGAGGCAGGGGGACGGCCAGGCAGCCCGGAGGGCCGAGGGCTGACCAAAGGGGAGCAGCGAGAGCGGCTCCCAAGGTCACCCCGCGGCAAGTGCGGGCAGAGCAGCCCCCACAGCCACGTCCTCCCCGCAGCCAGGGGTCCAGGCGACACCCCTACACCCACCGTCACGGGAACGGCACCGACCCAGCGCAGCGGCTGGGCAGGCCACGCTCCTCAAAGCGCGCCTGGGCGGCGAGTAAGGATTGCAAAAGCCTCTCGGAGTCGAGCCGACCGGCCAGGGAAGGGCGTAAGGGAAGGTCTGGCTATGTTTTCCTTCAAAGGGATGATGTGAAGGAACAGGTTTGGGGACGACCGACGGTCCCCAGCAGGTCACAGGAACCTGTCTGTCCCTGTCCCCACCCCAGGGCCAGGCCAGAAGACGACCGGAGATGTCAAAAGAGCAAAAATATTCACTCCCGTGGCAGGCACAAGCTCCAAATAGATGTTTTGACACCCAGACCATAACAACCTGCATTGCTAGACTCACCAAAAGCCCTACGATGCTTATCTCTACTGAAATCCAGCCTCCTCTGGAGGGGAATGAGAGCGGAGCCCAGCGGGAGAGGCAAAACAACAGCCTCCACCAAGGCCTTGGCCCTGAGCTGGGTTTCTGGGTGCTCTTGAAATAGAAACTGGAGCAAGACACGCCGGGAGAGCTGGGCAAGCCATCCTCCAGGCAGAGGATGCGGCGACCTCTTTAATGCCCACGCAAAGCAGAAGGGACTTCGGTCCGCCTGGGCTCCCGATTTAGAAGCGAAGGAAATCGCTCGCGGCACACCAGATCCGAGCAAAGGGAAAACCAGCGGAGGTTTGACGTAAAGGTGTTTCGTGGAGCAGGCCTGGAGTTTTACTCCCAGCTCAAGGAAGAAATATTACTGAGGCACCAGGAAAGCCTCAGTCCTGGGGATGGACGGGGTTTGAGCACGTTTTGGACAGTCATTCTTTTAACAAAGTAGATTTTGAAATGCTGGAGGGTGAAGTGCTGAAGTCAGCGACAGATGGAAGGGGTGTAAAAAGAGAGCGGAGCAAAATTTGGGAGACGGGAGGGAAGAGAAGCGCCCAACGGTGAAGCTACCGGCTCCAGAGAAGAGGAGTTGGGATGGATTTGGATGCAAATATCCAACTTCCATCCCGTCGGATGAGGATAAGCCTCGGGGGGCTGCTCGCGCCTGCAGAAGCCCCCGCTGGAGGCTGTGCCGGGGTCCCTCGCCCAGGCTGCAAGCGCTGCTGGAGCCCGCGTGCCCTCCTCCTGCTGCCGAGGGGCCACGTCGCTCCGTCTGCCTGGATTTTACAGAAATCGGGGAAGGGGTCTCAGCGCCCGAGGGGTCTGTGCGTGGCCTCGCCCCTGTCTGGGCCATGGAGAAGGACAGGGAGGGCTCCAACAGCCTCGGACAGTAAAGGAGCAGAGAAAACCCACGCCTCGCAGCTCCGAAATGAACGTTTTTGGATTAACGCAGCTGGTAACTCCCTGCCTGCAGAGCCCGGGGCGCCCGCAGGTGACAGGAGATACGGTCCCCCACCAGCAGCAGAGCAAGGACAGCTCGTGATTCGGACTTGGACGTAGGTGCAGCCCGTGGAAGGACACGGGCAGCTGGATGAAGGTGGCCGCCCGGCTCACCACCTCCTCTTCCTCCTGCTGCTGCCCCACACGCCAGCCCTGTCCACACCACCTCCCCCCAGTCTCCCCAGTCCTGCCCCTACCCCTTCCCAGGCTGGGCACTGGGATTATACCCAGCGCCACAGGGAACAGGAGCATCAGCCCGGTCCTGCCCCTTTCCCCAACCTCAGCAATCACGGGCCAAACCTTCCACCCCAAAACCCCCCAAAATGGGGGGGATATCGAGCCCAGACCCTCCCCAAGTGCCTCGCTGAAGGATCTGTCACCTCCCTGCTCACCCCTCTGGGGCTGGGGGTGTTGCGCTCCCCAGACACGGGGGACTCATTCCCACCGGGCTGGGACTCGAGCTCCCTCCTCCTCCTCCTCCCCAGGAGGGATGGCAGTGATGAAGAACCCCTCGTGGGCTCGGTTAGGGGGTGGGAGCTGGGGGTCACCCCTGGGAGGGGGCCACATACAGCCCCCCCAGCTGCTCTCTGCAGTCCTCTGCAGGGACATCAGCGCTTCCCAAAAGGACCAGGGAGCTCATCCTCTCCTACAGATGTCGGGGTGCAGGTCAGCCTGTCATCAAGGTTTCTGGGGGGATCACCACTCTCTGCAGGGTTGGGGGAGCACTGTGCCCCCACAAGGTTCAGCAGGATTTGAGAGCTCAGCCCTTCCTGCAGGATGGGGGGGG
>VZTV01006963.1:8689-18891 GCA_013400875.1 Anhinga rufa | reverse complement strand
GGCGGGGATGGAGCTGGAGCTGCCCTTTAAAAAGGAGAGATGTGTGTGTGTGTGTGTGTGTGTACGGGGGGGGTGCGAGCCCCAGGCTGTCTCGCGTGGAGCTGGTTTCCCCGCGGGAGGGCGAGCCAAGGGCAGGCCTGCCAGGGCAAGGGCAGAACCGCCCGCCCGGGGGTGGCGGCGAGACCCCCGAGTGTGCGTCCGTGTGGTGTGTCCGTCCTCCCCCCGCCCCGGGCTTCTGACAGGTCTCTGACGCCTCCGCGGGGTCGGTGGCCTTTTCGCCAAACTTCAGTGAAAAGTCAGACGGGGGACTTTTTAAACTTGCAGTGCCTTTGACTTTGGCACACTGTCTTTTCATTGTGGTCGAACAAGGATTAAAAAGCCCCGAGCGAAACACCTAAGCGTATTCTGTAGCATTGCTGAGAACGGCTTTCAAGCATTTCCAAGGTGCAGACTCATGCGTGGTCTACTTAAAAGTGTGGCTGTGTGGCAGCGTTAACAAGCAGCAGATAAATGTAATGCCTTACAGAAGTAGGTGAAACACATTTACTTCAGCTGACGCGAGAATTTACTTTTCAAGCAAGTTGCTGTGCTGGGGGAGGGTGTGTTGGAAGGAGATGGAGATGTTTCAGGCCAGGTGGGGTCCGAGAGGATGAAACAGAATAAGAGTAAAAAGGAATAAGGTTTCTAAGGAATAGGAATTTAGCGAGGAGACTGTAGTCATTCATGTCTCTCGACCAGAGTTGAGGGGAAAAGTGCATCCTAATGATGCATGTATCGGAATAAATGCAGCTATGCCCTTTATTTTCAAATGAAGAGCTCAATTTGAGTAATTTCCTACTAACTTGTCTTTACAAATACGATAATGTTGATATTAAGGTGATGAAAAAAAACCAGTTAGTTTTGAGTCACAGCCACTCTTGTTCATTTGACCTTGTCTTCAGAAAATTTAATATTTAGAAAACAGTGTGGAGAAGATACAGTGTCTTCAGAGTGATGAGAATTTGTCAGTCTGTCAGTTCAGTCTGCAGTGTCTTGAGGTACTAGAAGAGTTCAAATGCTTCAGAAATACCTATTATAACTCTGATTTTGATTGCATTCCTTTACAGGTAATAGCTGATATGACATCATAAGCTTTATCAGTGATGTCATATACCAGTATGATGGAATTGATTCATGCCCTAAAAGCTGTGACAGCTAGGGCCGTGGTGTGGCTTTGTTCGTTTGTGGAGGAGATTCTGTTTTTTCTCTAAGTACTTCCTTGGCATTCATAGATAAACAAAGGGAGGCTTAGACTCGCAGAGTTTGAATGGAACAAGAAAATGGAATAGTTTGTACTGATACCATTTCCTTCTGTTGATACAGTCTATTTCTTAAAACTTATCCCAGCAACCCTTCTGTCATTTTCAAAAAGTGAATTTGAGTCTCATGCAGAACATGGATTTTTTTCTTCTCAGTCTTTTCTGATTTCCAGCACTCATTTTTTCTTCCCAAGTTTTCTGCTGCTTGAGTGTAGTCTATGAGTGGTACGTTTAAGCTCACTAATTACTCTTGGTTTGCTGTTTTGGGTTTTTGTTGTGTTTTTTTATTTTTTTTAAATTCATCTTTTATGGACTCCTTAGAAGAATTCTTTGGTGATATGCATTTGTGGATCGCACGTTGAAAACTGTTGTCTTGGAGCCTTCCTTTTGCTGAGTGCAATGCCTGCTTATGCCCTGGATAAAAGAACAGTGGAGTTTTAAAGCAAGACAAAGTGAAAAGTGACTTGTGAAATCTAGTCCCACTGATCCTAAACTACAGTCCAAGTGCCAGTCTGCAAGGGGCAGTAACTGAGCATAGGAGAAGAAGGACCACCTTGGACAGTGGGCCTTGAGACCAAGGTAGGAGCTCAAAATGAAACAGGAGCTCAGAAGAAAGGAGGGAAGGGTGTTTCAGGCTCTGTCCTTCAGCGCCTTAGCTTCTACCAGGTTGTGTCAAGTTAAACGTGGTAAGACACAGTTTGAAAAAAAAAAAAGTAATCTGGAAGTAAGGAAATAGCTAGGAATATCCTTTTCATCTCCCAAATGTGGACATACATGTTTCAGTACAGCTGCAGGAAGGAACCTGTGGAAAGGGATTAGAACTGAGGTTGTGCATTCTGGCTCCTGTACTATTTCTGTGTTGCTGAGTTGAAGGTGACTATAGTAAGACACAGTGCAGTCTATATTCCAGAGAAGCTGCTACATTAAAAAATGGATAGAAGCAGGTACTTGGATAGGAGCGAGAGAATAGATTAGAATATCGCAAAATAGACTGAAAAATGAAGGTGGAGGACACTGTTTTCCTCTTAATTGCATGTGCATGAGGAGAAACTGGGGGAAAGATGGAGCTGATGCACAGAAGAGTAATGCTGGCTTCAAGCTTGTGTGGAGATGGAGCAGCAAGCAGTTCTTTATGGAGCTGTCACGAGTAGGAAGAAGATTGATGCTGGAGTGTTCCAGATTGACATGACTGCTTCTGGTCCCCAATCTTAGTTAAAGAGTTTATCGGTAAAAACATAACACAAACATTGCTATTTGTCTAACAGCAAAAAGCAAAACGGAAATTCTTTGTGTGTACAAGCTGTAAATCAAACTTGTGGGGAACAGTGATATTGCTGTATACTATCTCTGTGCTAGAGAAATAGAACTTGTGGGAAGTATCTGGTATAAGCAGAGAAAACTGCATGTGGACTAGCCAAAAAAACTTAAGCATCAATTTCAGACTAAACACTGATGTGTGACTTTTTTTTTTTTTTGGGCCTAGCTGGGTCCTCAGTGCCCATATATTGCTGAGGAATGAGTAAGACTGAGAAGGTTGTAAAATTTTTTGTTTGGTTGTTTTTTTTTCACTTAGGAAATCTGTGAACCCATAGCAAAAGAATGACATGGCAGGAAAAAAAATTCTGCATTCAGTCTCAAAGAGCCTCTCGCCATTTAGGAGTAGCAAAAATAACTTCAGAGTTTCTTTTGCAAATACAGATGATTTTCAGGCTTTTTGTAGGCTCATCCTTTCCTAGTGTAATTATCATGTCTTGTATTGCCACATGGATTGAGGACAACTTTCAGTTTATATTTGAGTGTGTGCAGCTTTTGCTTTGGGTTTTTTGTTTGTTTGTTTTGGGGTTTGTTTTTATTTTTTAGTTGGGTTTTTTTTGGGGGGGACGATGACACAACAACAGCCTTCTGGGCTTCAGGTTGAAGGAAGCCATAGCAATGCCTTAAGCCTTATGGTCAGTATTATGTTTTGAAGACAAATGTCTAACACCATGCTTTTTTACTTGAGAACTGTTTTGTGTTTGTTCCTTTATTTATATTAATTTATATTTCTTTATATTTAAAAATATTAATTTTATACAACAGCAATTATTTTAAAATTGCTTTTTATTTGGACAGCTGGCTGGAAGCCTGTTGAGACTATTTAGATAGTTCTCTTACCTACCCACCTGCTCACAAGATTGGTGCAATTAGAGCAACGTTGATATTTAGGCTAGATTCGATCCCTGACTGTAACTTTTGAAGTTACATCTTAGTGCTGGATCTGGGAAAAATTTCTATTTAAATATCTATGATCTGATACCAGAAAAGTCAGTGAAAATGCGGAATGTTCTTTTTTTTTCTAAAGCTTGACATAGTTTCTATGATGTTAGTAGAGAATAAGATAGTTACTGAGTATCAGTGATAGCTAAAATAATGATGGAGGAGTTGAAGGGAGGTGTTGTCATTAGAACAGTGCACTGGGATGCTGGAGTTCTGATTCTGTTTTTGTCATTCTGTCTAATCTCGGGCAAGTAGCTTTTCCTTTTTCCCTACATCTAAAATGGTAATCGAGGGTACTTCATACCAGTATCGAAAGTAGACTAATGCTGGACAGTGATGTGGGAGGAAGTTTATATGTTTAAAATAACATTATAAAAAGCTCATCAAACAAACTGGTTGTTTGTCATATCCTGCAGTCAGAACTAATATGAAGTATGCTATCATTTACTTTAATGCTGATATTTTAACCCTGACTTCAGTCAAAATATAATCCAGAAAGAATGACCTCAGTCAAACTGAGAAGACTCTAGCAGCTGAAGTAAAGCATCAAAATCATGAATAGTGTGAGAAAAACACGGTGAATAAAAATTCACCATGCTGTCTCACTGTGGTTTTGAAACTTAAGTATGGGTGAGCTGATAAGGTTTGCACTATGTCTTTTCTCTCGTGAATGATTAATATTAACCACATGCTTGGATTGAAAGGTCTCATACTTGTCTGCAGGGTCTTTGGGCTAAATTAAATATAAGGAAAAATTGTAATGCAATGGACAGGAAGTTGAGGCCCCGTATTCTATGACCACCTGTGTCATCTCAAAATAGTGGCTGTTCCCTCCTCTGCATCTCTTTCTCCCTCACCAGTGTCCAGTTATATTGCATGTGTGAGGCAGGCTGAGGTACCCACACCTGTAGAGGTCGATTGAAGGGTAGTGTGCTGCAGTTCAGGGCCTCGGATCATAAACTCTTGAAGGAACTTGTTCTGTATTTGTATAGTGCCTAACATGATGAAGCCCCTCCAAAGTTTGCAGAAGTCTATAGGCATTACTTTATTTAGAGCTTTCAGTTGTGATTTCTGTGATTGATTGCCAGCCAGTATTGCAGTATGGATTACTTTGAGTCATTTGGATACATTTGCACATGTTAAAATATCTGCTGTTTGCAGTAAAGCTTGGATGTTTGCTGTGTGTCACTTTATTTCAAAACCTACCAAATTTTGCTCTGCTTAAAGCCATACGTGCTATGATTCCATGGTGTGATTCACTAAGTTTACAAGTATAAAGAATCTTTCAAATTATAAACTTGGTAAATGAGCTGAGAGTTTGACAGTGAATGGTGGATGTTGTGGTTCATGCATAACCAGTAAAAGTTGTGTGACCAAAGCACTGGCTAGAACCAGTTTGGTTTGTTCCTGTGTTTGTGGGTTCAGCAAGAATAAAAGTCAGTAAAGATCTTGTTTTATTTCTCTTGCTAGTAACTGCTGTCCAGTGTGGTGTCTCTGACTCTTTTTGACAGTCCACAGCATGAACTCACCTGGGTGTAAGAGGAGCTGTGAGAAGGTGTCTTTCTTTTTCTCTAAAAGGTAGCATTTGAAGTAAATCTGTACTCTTCACGGTAATAGGGGGACCGGGTAATACCTTGAGCAGCCTGCTCTAACTGGACCTGCTCTGACCAGGCACTGGAGGCCTCTGGGGTTACTTCCAGCCAGTGTTATTCTGTGGTTCCAAAAGGTGGGTGCACTGGGTGCTTGTTACAGAAGCAACTGATGCAATCCATTCACCTGTGGTAGTTGCCAAATTCGAGATTAAACTACAGTTATCTTAAAAATACTTTCTGTTTTTTTCTAAGAAAAAAAAATAATATTTAGTATTAGAGCATTTTTAATTATTAATACCAAGATAAAGGATGCAGAATTTCTTCTTGCACGGGAAGTACATCGATGCATTGCTGAAACGGCCTTTATTTTGTGGTTGACTTCTTTGGCATTAGTGATCTAGCTCATTAATTGGAAATATGAACATAGTTCAACTTAGTTTGCTCACTGTCACCCATCTTTCTCATATGAGGGAATTGTTACTAAACGGTCCAGATACGGAGGCAGTAATTCTTGCCATGAACTTCCCTTTTCCATTTTGTAAAGCTTGTAAACTGAAAATGTAGATGCCTGATTTATGAAACCAAAGGAACCAATGACCATGAGAGTGTGAAAGGGGAGGTATTTGTCTTTCTAGTCATAAATACAGGCAAAAATAATCCTGTGTCAGATATGGGCTTATTAGAGGCAGCTGGTAAAATTTTAACGTGTGATGCAGGAATGTGGGATATCTCTGTTTTCTGAAATGTCTACCTGGAATAATTAGTGATTTACTGACTGTAGCAAGGATGTGATGCAGCATCTGCATTTAACAGTTCTTAAAATCTGTATTTAACATTTTCTGATAAGCAGGCTTGGATAACTTGTGCTCTGGAATATTAAAGGGACAAGGGACTAAACCAGGAATGTGTGCGCTCATGCGCACTCTTTCTGTTTTTAAAAAGAACCTTGGATGTAATGGGGAAACAGCAAAGAGCTGAAGTATTGCAGTGTAATTCTGCTCTCTGAAAAGGAGAAAGAAAATTGAGGAGTTTTGCGCTAGTTTGAGATTTTCCTGCTACACTTCCTGGATCTATGTTCTCACTAAGACTATTATAGAAGCATTTTTTTATACCTCTCCTTCTACTGCCTGGCATGCATAAGAATAGAGAACCATCTGAGGACAACTGGAGTTTTACTGTAATTAGTGAACTGGTTTTAAGGATATTTGAATGAAATTTAATGGAAAGAGGTGTACAGGAAATGAAACTATGTATCTAACAGCTCCTACTGTCTGTGTACTGTATGAAGTTGTAAAATGTTATTTAATAGACCTGTTTAGCTGACTCTAATACCACATGCTTAGGTTTTTGAAGTTTTGTCCAATGTATCCGTTAACTATTCTTCATAAAGCAGTCTGTCTCAATAATGATGCCTTACGGCTTATCTGAGAGGATTTTCAGTTGAACATCTAGATCTGTACAGATTTGGTGTAATAGAATGTGCACAGACTTTTAGAATTTACTTAAACTTAAAAAAAAAACCTAAACAACCCGTGGTCATAGGGTGTTTTTTAAAGTTATTTAGGTCAGGAAGTACAGCTGATAGTGGTGTTAAACAGATTAATTCACCATTTGATGGAGTGATGGCAGAATAGGAGACAAAGTTGTAGACAAGCATGGTACTGATTTAAATAATTTGAAATGCTTGTTTCCACTAGACCTGTTGTATACCCATTGTTCATCAACTTGGCTTTTTAGGTCCAAAGATTTGAAGTAGAATGGGGTCCTTGTAGAGGAGGGTGGTAGTGAAGAAAAAAATGGCTGAGAAGTTCTCGAAGAGGAAGTTCTTAAAGAGGGAATTTTAGCTTCTGAAAATGGAAAGCTTTCTCGTTTCCTTACAGGCATAGTCTGTTGGAAACACCTCAAGGTGGTTTCCTCAGTGTGAAATTGGATGGCTTCAGTACAATTTGATGTGACTGGCTTATGAAATTTCTTTATTTTTGTAATAGATAAGCTGTAGACTGAAAATGTCTGTCTTGAATTGAAGATGATAGAAAATACTGATACTGAGATAAAGAAATTAGCTATTTTTCATTACATCTGCTTCCACTAGGGTATTTTTGGGTCCCCCATTTGAGATGTTGATATAGTATATTAAGTGAATTTAAAAGCTGGTTATCTGAAGCTTGTAAACAAATACGAAATAATCTAGCAATGCTGAAAAAGTTTAATGAGTCACTGATTTACACCAAATTACTGTACAAATATTTGCAGGTGGAATTTGTAGATGATGAAAAAACTATCCAGGCAAACAGATAAACTGCAGGGTGATTCGTTATGGTTTATTCCCAGCAGTGGTTTGTGCTCTACCTTGGAGGCTGATTACAAGGAGTTCCTCCTGGCTCTATTCTGGGACCTGTCCTGCTTAATATCTTTGTCACTGATCTGGAGTTGGAGTGTACCAAATCTGGGGAGCAGTCAGTATGCTCAAGGGCAGGGCTGCGTTTCAGAGAGATCTAAACAGGACAGAGAAATGAACTGACAGGACCTTCATGACATCCAAAAATGACAAATGCAAAGTCCTTCATGTGGGACAGAATAACCACTTCCAGGGGATACAAGCTGGAAATGCTCTACATGAGTCAGCAATGTACCCTGGCAGCATGCAGGAGTATAGCCACTAGACTGAACAAAGTGATTATTCCTGTTTATTCAGCACTTAATAGACCACACCTAAATCACTGCATCCAGTTTTGCTCTCTACTGTCCCACTGGAAGGCCACAAAGATGGTTGGTGGGCATGTGACCCATGAAGAGAGGCTGAGGGATCCAAAGCTGCATGGAGATGAGGTTTTGGAGGGACCTCGTGGCAGCCTGCCAGTATCAAAGTAGAGGTTATGAGGAAAATGGAGTCAGACTCCTCATAGAGATGCGTGACAGGAGCCTGAGAAACAATGGTCATAAAGTGAAACATGGAAAGTTTGTTTTGTGCCAGGAGGCGCTGGTCTGTGATGGTCCGAGTAAGAAAGGCACTCAGACACTGTAAAATATAACTGAAAACACTATTTGAGGGCTAACACTATAAAGAGGGAATAGTATACATAATCTTATATCTGTTTTGGTGCTGGGAACCCTCAGTTGTGCAGCATCAAACAGATCTCCAGTCCATATGCAACACACTGCAGACTCCATCCATAGAAGGGGTTCGTTCCCCCATGTTGGTCCTTTGAGCTATTGTTATATTTCCTTACAAGAAAACAACTCTGCTTATAATTTCTACTGTCAAGCAGAGAGGATGTTCACAAGAGAATTCTAGCTGCACTTCTAGATAAAGGCAAGGTCACCCAGGTAGCATAATTGTCAGCACCAAGTGGGAGCTGCCTGCAGGCTCCTCTGTTAGAGCGAGCTGGCTGGGCTCATCCTGCAGCCAGAGGGTGTGTGCAGCACAGCACAGGCCCGAAAGCCAGCCCATACATGCAGCACCGCGCATGCATGGGCCTATTCGAGTTAGCTCTTGCATGCATTGCTGGCTCCTTGATGTATTATGGTCTTCCAGTCAGGATCACTACAGTGTTCTGGCTTGATGTAATGAGACCGTATTTCACCATAAGGACAGTCGGGCATTGAAACAGTTTCCCAGAGAGGTAGAATCTCTGACCTTGGGAGGTTTTCAACGCCCAGCTAAACAAAAGCCTAAGTAACATTGTCCAAATTCAGCATTCACTGTGCCTCAGCAGAAGGTTGAGCTAGATGACATCTTAAGGTCCATTCCACCCTGAATTGCTCTCTCTGCATTTTGGATCTCCCTCATGATCTTAAAAACTTGGTTGGAAGTTGCAATAACTTTGTTGCAACTGATGGGAATATCCGTAAGACGGGAGAAGTCTGGGTTTCCCTGTAACTCCATGGTGAAATCAGTGTTGTGATAGTAGTAATTTAGATATAATTTAGACAGAAGCAGAGTTGTAATTGGATTCAGGGTCACGTGTTGCTGCATCACTAAAGAGCTGTGATCATAGAATAAAAAAAATACCTTGTTGGCTGTGCCTTGTTTCTGTAATCGTGTATCACACAGCCTTTGTTTGTCCCCTAGTTTTCATTCTTTTGAAAAATTTGTTTCAACAGGAATATTTTTATCCCATCTTTCATGCAAAGGATAATATAGCCATTAGTTTCCATCCTTGCTAACTGCTGGTAACGTGACAATAAATTGGATTGTGGTTGACATGTTAATATAAAAGATGTGCAGATTGTTAAGTATTACCTTAATATAACTCTGGTATCTGAGGAAATACTGAGAGATCTGGTTATTGAATGTTGCCAAGTTTGGCTGTTCCTTTCTTGAAGCAGGGGACATGGAGTACTTGGTCCTTACTGGAAACCATTTCCTTCTCATATGTTTGCATTGGTGTTCCGGACCTGTGTGTAACTTCAGTCCTCAGAGCCAGCAAAGGGCCGCCTAGAGGTACCAGAAATGACTGTTATCTAGTGAGACCCTTGCCCCCAGCCATCCTGCTCCTTAGCTCAGTAGTAGAAAGCACTGAGACTACTCTTGCCCTCTAAGTTGTTGCTCCTAAATGTAAGAAGATAAGGAAGATGCGCGTGGGGGCAACTTCTATATAGCTGCTTTTACATTATCATATGCCTCATTAGTTGCCTTCCATGTAGCTTAACTAGGTCACGATCTGCAAATAGCTTTGGCTAAACTGTATCTTCCAAAATACTGAAAATATGAGTAAATTCCTTCCTTTTGAGGAAACCTGATAATATCTGATGCTGAAGGAGAGATGGTTTTCATTGCCAGAGACTGAATCTTAACAGGTGAAGTTACTCTGCCAATTAGTACTACTGAATATAATTATCTGATGAGAAAAGACTGAAACAAATTTCCAGTTCATCAGGGAAAATTTGATCAGAGTTCCAGTACTTGATGAGTCCCATGAATTCTTCCTTTGATTAAACTGAATTTCTCTAGGGAAAAAGACATCAGAGTAAGGAACTCAGAAATTGGAATAAAAAAATTATGTATTCAGCATTATTTAATTGTGCTTTTAAAGTGCCTGTATTGGGGGGGGGG
>VZTV01006960.1:0-11849 GCA_013400875.1 Anhinga rufa | reverse complement strand
CGGGGCTGGGGCGGGGGGTCCCGGCGGGGCCGCAGGGCGCTGCCCCGCGGCGGCCCCTCCGCGCTGGGGTCCGGCTGCGTCCCGGCGAGCCCGAAGTCAGGGCAGACGCTCCCGCACGGCGAGCCGGGAGGGCCAGCGGTATTTTATTTTTGCCGTCAAGTGACGTACAAAGACAAGCTGCTCGTGTGAGGAGGGCTGGCCAAGCCCTTACACGGGCGGCTGAAGTGCCACCTCATGGGCATGGTCGGGTGGGCCTGTGTAGTGTCCACAGAGCGGACGTGCGAGGGCTGGCCTGGGGTCGGGCGGGCTGGGGATCAGCAGCAAGGTGCTTGCGGTACCCCCAGCAGAGCCGCCGTCAGTCTTCACCCGGTCGGGAGGAATTTATGGCCTGTAAATTCCTTCTTGCTGGACTAGATGGTAGACCTGTCCCGGAGGCAGGGAGCTTAAATCTAGTGTGGTGTATAGACACAGCCCTAGATAAAATACGCCAGCTCTGCTCACAGCCTTGCCACTCCATTGATGCAGGCTTCCCAGCTTGCAGCGTGCACATCATTTCCTCACCAGCTTCTTCAGAAAGGGATATGAGTTGTCCAAAATGCTGAACACTGCCCTCTGCTATGCAAATGCGACTCACGCATCCCTGAGCTGCTGCTACAGTGGCCGCTCACCCCGGTGCCTGCCGTGCTGACTTTGGGGACGCAAAGTATTCTCTCTTGCTTGAGTGAGAGAGAATGAGAGACATCGCGTCCCGACTCAGGCCCCAAGTATTCACTGCGCGTACGGGTCCTGAGCGCCCCAGTTCTGCCTGTGGCCAACGCCAGGTCTCTGGCTGCAGATTCCCAGAGACCCTGAGGACCTGCAACTCCCCCTGGGTGCAGCCCGTGCTTCTCCAAATATGACTGTGCATGTCTCCGTGCCTCCCGTCTAACATCTGCAAAATGAAAAAATTAATGCTGGGCCTCCTCATGGGAGTCTAGGCAGCTTACTTCATTTTTATGTAACTTATTATGAGAACTCTGAATAAAAGGCAAAATTAAAATATCATTTTACTTCTTCTTTATCTGGTTCCGAATAGGCTGTTTTAGAGCAATCTAATCAGACGCCTGGTTTGCAGCCCCCCAGAGCATTGTCTGTAGCTGGGCGTCAACAGCAAGTGAAAGGAATTCAGTGTTTTAGCATCTAGAATTAGCATTTAGCATCCGGAACGGAAACGTATGCTCCAGACCTCATAAAGCCACGTTCCTATACTAGCCTGATTAATAACTTTTTTTTTTTGGCATTCTGTGGTGCTCAGTCCAGGGAAAATTACTGAGTAGATATTTACTATATTGTCAAACTTATTTTGAACTCTTCATGTGGGCCTCTCACCACCTCTCTGTGCAGTTATGCAATCTCGAAAACCACAAATTAAAGCCTCTAAACAGATGCAATAACAAATTGTGGTAGCTCTGAAGAAACCCCCAGGAAAAAAAATTGATCTCTCAAAGTGACCTCTTCAAACTATGCTGACAGACAAAAGCCTGAGTAAACAGATGGGTTTGCAACCCTGAATATCAACAAACTTTGCTCTACTAGATCAGTGAGAGATATTCCGAGGTAGAAAAAGTATTTGTTCTTATATAGCATATTTGTAGCTGGATAGGGACTTTGGAAATGGCTTTTTCTCCATTCCCTGGAAACAACTTTGCTTTATTTTTATAGCTTGAAGGAAACTTTTGCATCGGGGTTTCCTATTCAGCTGTGGATAGAGCAGAGAACCGAAGCATTTTGCTACAGCGGCCCACCGCTACACCTTCCTGCCATAGGAAAATTCAAGTATAACCTGAGGCTGCTGTTTCATAGCAAAACGGTGGCTCTGCGTGGCTCTACAAGCCACGCACCAACGCGTTCAGTCGAAGTACAGTGCTCATGTGTATTTATACAAAACTCCGTGGGAAAGGGTGGAATTCCTTCTGCAGCCCTTTGGTTCTCGGGAGGTTTGAAGTGACGTGTCGCTGCTGTTCTCACTTCTGTGTTATGCTGGACCGTTTTCAAAATCATGTGCTTTCACTCCGGTAAACCCTCTCTCTACTTCACAAGGGCCGTACCTCCCAGTTGGATCTTGGATTATTTTTAGGTACGTGAAGGTAGTTGGTCTTTCTAGGAATCCATATTGCTGCCACAAATAGTGTGGGAACTTACGTCTTCCTGCGCACTGAGGGTTTCGTAGAATATGTCCTAAATACGGGATTTACAGTGGCACATCTGGTAATGGGTGGTTTTTACCCTTCTGCATGTGGTCTGTGGTTCAGCAGTCACTAGCTTAAATATATACGTTTGTGTGTGTGTGTGTGTCCACATGAGTGCACATACAGGGTTCACGTTAGTTCATTTTTGGAGAACTTTATAGTTGTAGTTTTTCTTCATTTGATAAATGTAATTTATAACTCTTTTAAAGTTTTTTTTTTTCATAAACAGGAGCTACAAAATAAATTCAGCAACTTATAAAAACAAAACTTCAAAAAGCTGAAATTAAAAACATCAGGTCTGCTTTGATGTAGAGGATGTGTTGAAATGGTATATTTACATGATTATTTTCTATTTTATAATTTCCTGTGCAAAGGCACGCAATACTTTCTGACAGGAAACTAAATGTATTTTGGAAGAGTTCCACCTCTCATGTCATCTAAGCTGCATGTCGTTAATGTGTTAGAACAGAACTTTATGTGAAGGAAATGAAAAAGACTTCACTGAAGTTTGGATCTGGCCCTGAAATAAGAGCTGGGCAATTTCTTCTTGTGTAAGCGGCTACCCAGTGACTACGGAGAGGTGCAGTAGTGCAGTGGTAAATTACTCACCTGTCTGGTATCTGTAAGACATGGGTAAATGTTATATTGCTGAAATCAGAGGCGGATAAACTCCATTTGCAGTTGTTTGCTCCTAGTGACACCTCTGGAAAAAAGTTACTGTAAGCTGGAGTCCATGCATGGGTCTGGCTCCTCTGGACCTACTCCCCTCTTAATCTCTCACCACTTTTAGATGACACCTGTTTTCTTTTCCTCCCTACTGTTTGCTTTGTTTTCTTTTTTTTTTTAATATATATATGACTCAGAAAAAAATGTGCAAACTCAAGCAGCTAGCCGATGCTTTGAGTAGCTTTGAGAAGAGAAAAAAAAAAGTGCCATTCTGTGGATTGGTCTATAAAATCACGAGTGGAGCCATGGACCTTTGACTCTCCTACCCCACCGTGGCGTTCTCAAGTATGTCATATATGACAAAGAGGTTCCCGGCACTGAAGCTTTTTAAATTTTTTTCCCCCCACTTCTTGCTGACTCTGGGTTGAACTGGGAAGGAATTGTTTAATTTGGAGGGAGGACTGATTCCACAGCTACAGGTCTGTTAGTGCAACACTCAGCTCTCACCCTGAGTAAGCAGAAACCAACATTTTCTTGGGTCTGTGAGCCACCTACCAGAGCTTTGCAGCGTGACCGAGTGTACAGTTCCCCTGATGTGTTAATGGGTGTCTGCACCTGCCTCCACACTGCTGCTCGCTAGTGCCCCTGTTGTGCTAGCAGCCTGTCAGGCTGCAGTAGAAATGAGATAACCAAAAGGTTCTGGATTAAAGAATTCTGGTTTTAAACCAGAATTTGCTTTAAACCAGAATTTGGTGACTGGGTTTACTTTAGGACCCCTAAAATAGTGTGTAATAGCACAACTTACAGTGTGACTTGATGAATGCCAAAAGGTGCTGCTTTCCACCCCAAGATTCCTCCCTCACTTCTGCTTGCGCTGTGTCTTCTGTGATCCTGTGGTGACCTGCAGTCACCTGGCTTGGGGACTAAGAGGGCAGAAAAGCTTGGTTTTAGAAAAATGAGTTATTTCCCGACAGGCTAGTTCCCTAAAGGGGCTCATGACAAAAGGAAATTATCACATGTGCAATGCAGAGAAGGCACAAGAGAAATGGCCCCGGTGTGCAGCCAAGGCAGGGGTAACGGGACCATCCCACTGGACTGCCTTAGCAATATTATCAAACTGCCTCTGCATGGGACTGCGTAGCGAGAATGTGTTAAGAGCAGAAATTTCCTGAACAAACTTCACTGCAAGGAAGAAGTACAAAGTCTTACCCTTCTGCGTGGTGGAGGAGTACAGGAGATGTACAGGAGATGACAGTGGCTGTCACAGGGTCCTGCTGGGCAATGGAGCTGAATGGGGCACACAGCCGGCTTTCTGGGGTGAGCCAGCAATGTCAACTTCAGCAGCAGCTGCTAACACACTTCCTCCAGCAGTAGGAAATCAGATTATCCAGAAACCCCCGTGCCAAGCACAACTCTGCTACCCACCAAGCAAACTGCTTAAAAGCTGCTGTGGCTCAAGAGCTCAGGCTGGACCCCCTGGCAGTACAGTATAATTACAGTCATCTGAATGGTTCGCTCTGCAGCAAAGATGACAGTCTAGTCCAGAAGTGGAACCCCATAGAGTTATACTTAAGCGGCAACTTTATACACATTGCATACAGATGAAGTCCTTGGCAGAAAGAGAAAGTACTTCTTCCATTGTCTTTGTTCATGTCGGTTTCAGGTGTGATGCAGAGGAGGATGAGGAGGTGCAATTTGCTTGAATCTAAATCTCCTCTAAGAAGATTGTAACAAAATCTGCCACGTGCAGTGTTTTATAACAGAGTATGTTTCAGCATATGACAGCAAATTTTAATACACTAACACTGTTTAGAAAGATGAGAACAGCAGGCTGATAACTGAGGTTAGTTTTTCATCTTTTAAATGGCAGCACAGCAAGAGTATTTTCTCAAAACGTTAAGAGGATACTTTTGAGTTGACAGACTCCAGGCTTTGTTGGGAAGGAAAAACCGCTCCTTTGAGCTCCCTTGCCGTGGGGAAGGCTCACTGCTGCCTGGCAGCCTTTGTTGCAGGCTGATTCTCAGAGCCCTGAGGTTTGCGTGGTGAAAGCCGTGAGCGATCAGCGGCAAAACTCGCGGTGTCTTCCTTGTGATCAGGGTTTTGCCCAAACCATGTGGCATGATAACAGACAAAAGGAGGGCTGAAGACTCAGGGTGTGATTTTCATCATGTCACTTTCCTTAGCAAGTGCAGTAAAATAGAAAGAATTTTAAAATAATATAATTTATTAATTTTCAGGTTTTCAGGCGATTGCATGTGCCCTGCCTGCACTGACATACACATTGGAATTTTCAATCTGTAACAGACTCTGAGAGGAAGGCAGGAAAAATAGCATTTAAAAAAGCATTTATTCAAGAAGAATCTTTAGGGATCTTGTCTAGGATAATCTTTTTCAGGGTGACTCTCATTTTCTACAATATAATGGTTTTACCCAGCTGTGGTTTAACTGTTTTGAATAAGCTGTAGAGTGGAGGAATAAATACTTTAGCAAGAATGGAGGGGTTTACTCAGAAAGGCGGGAGTATCAGCCCGGTTTTGAATATAGAACGGAGATGATTAATCTACTGACCTTTTATCCCCAACACCACTAATATGTATATTACATACATAACGTGGTCTGGTTTTGTGTAAATGATTGCTTTAAGCATGACAGACCTGTTCGAAGCAAGTGGCATGCCCAACAGGAGGCTAGAAGGCACCATGGCTGCGCACTTAGGCTCTCATCAGATAACTTGCTTGCTTCAAGCCTCTTCTTTGAATATAAATGTTTGTGAAGTTTTCCAGTGATTTTTTCTCCTGGCATTTGTACCACGACTCTTATTATTTTTAGCCATGTAAAATGGCATTATGCAATTGCTGAAATTTGTTTCTTTCAGCCCATGATGATTTATAAGTCTTAATTTCCAGGATACTCCCTTGAAGTTACCTTCTCTTTGTGACCTCAAGATTTCTCTTCCCAGGCCTTCGGTATTTATTTTTACTGTTTCTGTGGTCAGGGTTTGGCAATGTTGTTTTGGATTAATGACTAAACATACATAAGAACTGGAAGGAATACACATCCTAATCTCCTAATTTAATGCATGGCTTGTTTATCAATAGTAGAAAGAAGTTCCTGGACAGGTTTGACACATCCTAATAACAGGCCTCTGCAGCCAGATAGAAAGATTTTGATGAATCTGAACTGCATGTAATTCTTCACTTGTTCCAAAATAGATGCAATTTGCTTATTTTACATTGCAGTACAGTATTTCTTTCTAAAAGTTTGCCCAGAAAGAATTGGAAGTGGAAGTCAGTTAGTTTGGACAAGTATGCATTGTTTATATGGAATATTTTAATTGACATAAAATTGTGTAAACCTGCTCGCTTCTCTGCTCTTGGATGAAGAAAAGATCTTTGGCGTAACAAGAGCCTGAATTTCTGTTCTATTTTTTTCCTTTTATGCAGGAAACTGCAAATAATTTAATGCTCAGATGAAATTACTCAGCATTTTACTCAGTCGTTGAATTTTCCTCATAAGCAGTATATTTTACTTTCATCATATATCCAGTAATTTTTTAACTGGAGTCTTCTGATGATCTTTTAACTTTCGCTGTTTATTCTTATTTACCTTTATTGTTTATTTACTTAGGCTTAATTCTTTCCCTACACAGCCTACTGTGAATAAAATGTTCCTCTGAAAATGATTAATTTTGCACTTTGTTTACAGAATAGTCTTGCAATGTTGTATCTGATACTCATTAGCAGGAAAACAGAAATAAAGGAGAAACATTAGTTCTCACCACAAATCATTTAGAATTCACTGGGATCAGGATCTGACCCAAAATGTTTAGGTTAGCTCGACAGCTCAAGTTGATTCGAAGGGTCTCAATGTTTATGCCTAACAGCGCGTCCTCCTATGACTTTTTATTTTTAGCTGCTCAACAGTTCTTACTTTCTGTGAATTTTAAAGTTATTCTTAGACTAAGCAATACAGTATCTTCACAGGGAAAAACTGTGACAAGCCTCGCTATGTGATACTGCTCATCATTTCATAGGGCCCATCATTGCCACCTGAAGCTCCTGCAGAAGAAAAACCAACTAACGATTAAATGGTTACTTTAAAGTTAGATATTAAATTTTGGGTTCCAATTCACTCTTCTCAGTGCGTGAATTATTGTGGATACCTGGTGCAGTCCACCATCCTCTATGAAACTTTAAGGGCCACAAATTGCCTCTGAATATTAACATATGTGCAAACCTGCTTCCTGGAATCCAACTGTACTTTTATTTCTGACATTTTAATAAAATTGATTTTGTGAGAGTACTGATCCCTTGCTACTAGTTCTTACCCAAAACCAAGTTTGAATTTCTTAAAACAAGAAAATGGGGCTTTTTTAGAAAAGGTATTCATAACCCCTTTTTTAATGGGAATCATATACAAAGTAGGGAATACATACGTGAATAAAATGGGTCAAGGTGATCTAAGCCCACTCATAGAAAGAGGAAAGAGTTCTGAAATGTATATTTATTGCAAACAAACCCTGGATTTACTAGGTACTGAGGGAATATTTTTTTAAGAACAACTATGTTGTATTTGGAAAAGCTGACATTTTTTTTCTTAACTAATTTTAATCAGCATTATGCTCCCACTGAGCCAAAAAAAATGGAAGACAGCAGCAAAATATAAATTAAAGTAGGAGTAAAGTATCTTAGCTGATGAAAGCATAGATAAAAGGCTCTGAAGCCTTTCTTACAAATACCTTCTTCAAAGCGGGGTGGTCCTGGGGCAGTGATGACCCGTGCCTGTTCCTTGGCCTCTTTTACAGTCGTTGACATTGCGCTGCCAATGAAGCAGCTGTCACTTTTTACCAGTGTAATGCCTGCCAGCAGCCAGCTCAGAAGAGCTGCTTTTAATTAAATTTCTGATTTCAGTTGGATTTTGGTTTGCAGTTCACAGCTAATGGAGATTTTCAGGGTGGGGTCTTATAGGGCATCTAGGAGTATTTCAGACACCTCTGTGTTAGAGAGCTCTGTTCAGAAGCATCAAGAATCACCTTAAAATTAGATATATTTTTGCCCCCATTACTTGTGAGAGCTCTTCCAGGATCTCGCTGACATAATGGCTAGAGTTATTCATATTTCCAGCTTAAATGTATCTATGGTGGATTTACACCCGTTTGTTCTTATGCCAACATTGTCTCTTTGCTGAGGCAGTTTTCCTGCCTCCCCTTTCTCGGCGTGTTCAAGAGGGCAGTCCTATCCCCTTGGGCACCGCTCCACCAGGGCTAATGAGCCAAACTTGTGGGGCGTATCGGCACGGATGAGGGCGGGCAGATTCAGGCTCTCTCTGCTAACGATCTGAGTAAGCTGGGTTGCAAATTTGCCCTCCCTGTGCTGATAGGGCTATGCCAGTGTAATGCTAAGCCTAAGCTGGTGAGTTCTGCTGGAGACTTCATTAGCACCATACTAATTCAGTCTAGATGGAATCTGGGCCAATATAAGGCCAACTGAGACTCACATTGGTCTGCACCTGTTTATTCAGATGTGCTCACAGTCTCTTCTCATGAGATGGATTGTCCATTTCTCTGGTCCTCCTAGAAGCAATCTTCTGCACCTGTTTCATGTCAAGTCCATTTTCCTGCATCATATATGAAGAGATTAATTGGAGAACAAGAGATGGCTCTACCCTCTCCTCTTTTCCTTGCATTAGCACTGCTTGGCACAACATACGGTCACTGGTTTAGCACAATCATTCTCATCAGTCTGGCTGATGTCTGGAAGTCACGGACAAACACAGATGCAGCTTGACAGCTGAACACCTGGACAATGAGCATGGCATGGCAGGGACACGCTGGGTATACCCTACATGTGCTGTGTTATTTGGTTGGTGCTGTGCAATACAGCTTGGACCTGCCTGAAACCCAAAGGACAAATGAAAAGTTTATGTACAGTAGCTCTAGAGCCTCTCCACTGTATCAGCCAAAGCACCGTGGAGTCAACCCACCTTGGTGAGCCCAGTGCAACCGGAGAGCATCGGGCTGATTGTGCACTCGCAGGCCATCTGTGTCGTTCACATTTCCCACAGGCTGGATTTCCTGCTCATGCGGTGCATGGCATGGGATTTCCCAGACACAAACATGGGAGCCCAGGCACATGCTCGGGGCCGTGTGACAAGGCTGTGGCTGTGGATCTCCCCCATATGGAGCACAGCTGTGTCTGTCCTTGAAAGGGGTGACCTAAATTTTACACAGTATTCCAGTGACGTATGACCGGCACATCCCTCGCTGCTGGAAATACCTCGTGTGTTTTTGAATGTACTTGTTTACATTAGCTGCCTCTCTTTAGGGGTTCATGCTAACCCTGAATTTGACTGAACCATCTATAGTTTTCTCCTCCATGTGCAGCTGGCAAGTGCCCAGTTTATAGTGACCTTTTTTGCTGCCAGCTTCATGAAATTGAGCTAGGCAATTCTGCATTTCATCCTGTTTGTATTGCTTCAGTCCTTAAAGTCATGCAGTTCTTCCAGTGAAATAGCCCAGTCCTGTTCTATACACCCACAGATTTCATAAGCTTATTCCCAATTTTTGCACCCCACTTTTCTATGTCACCTCTGCTGACCATATTCTGGTAACGATGTTTGATCATGATAATCAGCAGGCGGCAGATAACCTTAGCTAATGTAAACTGTCACAGCTTTTGCTATCAAAATAGTCCTTGCAGAGTTTCCAGCTAAGGTTCTGCCAGAATGTAATTAGAAATGTACCTTTAAAATGTGATATTTCTTTAACTACTATAAACATATTTTAAAAGAATTCAAAAGGCTTTGCTTAAAAATACCATGGTGCTTATGAAATAGTTACTCTTAGGTGAAATTAACACTAGGAGTCTATCATAATATTAGAAGTGTTACAATAATAAAGGTTTAGATTTCCATTATTAGGTATATTCCCCCTTGCTTAATTCTGCTGAAACTGTGTTTCCTATATGCAGATGACCCCAGTTATTGCAATAAATCATGCTCCTCTTTCTCCAGTGAGATGTCGGAGAGATACTGCAACAAGCACTTGCTTCTTGGCATGATGGCAGTCCCTTTCAACAGTGGCTTTGTAGCTGGCCTTTCTGTTACCCAAAGAACTGGGCATCATGTTGCTATCTTCTCTATGCCACAAGGGCTGTCTTTCCCCAGTGTTATTCTCATCCCCTCTCTCCAGCTTTTTGGCTGAGAAGAAAACCTAAGAAATATAAACCAAATGCAATAGTGCATCTGAAAGGAGTCTAGGTAACA
Source organism: Anhinga rufa (assembly GCA_013400875.1). Lineage (NCBI taxonomy): Eukaryota > Metazoa > Chordata > Aves > Suliformes > Anhingidae > Anhinga > Anhinga rufa. Next base: position 1,692 of record VZTV01006960.1, on the reverse strand, counting down.
ACTCCAAGGGATACAAACTGGGCCACATCTCGCATATGTTCAGTCCTGGTGATTTAAGTGTTGACATTGTCATGGTGACAATTAAGAAGCAAGAAGGGGAGGATCCTAGATCTGTGTGGTTTAATGGGAATATTTTGGTGCTAATAGTCACCTCTCGTCAAGAACCACCCAAGCTTAGGCCTAGCAGGCTCTGTCGGTATGACCCCATTGTAGGGCAGAACCAAGCTGGAAGAGCGTGCGTACTGAGGGAACGGGAACAGGTCCTGTACTGAGCAGTCCTGTTTTCGGTGAGCAGTATCTCATCTGGGGAATCGGGACATGTCACTTAACTGGTGGGTGCCACCATTGCTTTGGCCATTTGGTCTTTGATAGGAGATGATCAAATCTGAGCATGTGGCAATAAGAGGCAGTGATCCAGCCACCAGCTTTTAATGAATCACTTTTGATGGTGTTTGGAGCTTTTTCTCATTTCTAAGAAATAATCAGTCAGAGAAAGCCTTTATAAAATATTTATCCTCCTTTCTGTGTGTGAAAATGATTTACTTTATTTGGTGTTGATGCATTATTTCTTCCATTAGGAAAGCAAGCCGTAATCAGTTAAACACCTGCATGGAAGTATCCCAAAATGACCTGATATGATGAATACTGTTCTAGACTGCAGTTGAATAGGTGCTTCTTTTCCCAGCTGTGGGAACTGTAAAAACTGAAAATGTTCTCTCTGAAAAGTTCTGGAATCAATTTTTTTCTCTTATAGAGATCTTTCTAGTATAGAATTAAAGTTGCTTAAGTATATTTCCTTGCAATGAACATTCTAAAAATAATAAGGGATGATAAATAAGGTGACATTTATATTCAGTGCAGTGCTCACTGCCGTCAAATTCCATAACCACAGCCCTCTTGTATAGACATTCAATTTAACAATACATCACCTTTTATTCACAGCTCTGAATAGATGAAAAATCCTCTTGTAATGCTTGCCCTTGGCCCGCAATAACGTGCCGTTTGCCTGAATTACATACGATGAGTAAGCATTTGAAGCAGTTTACATCTGTACATGTCAGTAATGTTTGTGTAAGGTTTAATTTAGCACCGTATATTATATTGCAGCCTTCACTTTCTGGGAAAGGTGATGTGAGGAAATTGTTTTGCTAAGTAAGGACTGCAAAATTCATTACTTACTGTATGTTATTTCGATGTACCATTTTTTAATTCTAGACAGATTTTTGCCATTTGGGGGCTGAACAATGTAATGTTGGAGTTCAGCCTGGGCATTTGTGTCCCAAAGTACATGAGGATGACAGTACTAAAGGGGTTACTAAAGCAGGTTACTAGCAGCTTTCTGCCAGTTCAGATATGTTGTATGTTGGGGGTGAAGTGACTCCCTTCCATATAAGAGACAGAGGTTGTTCGAATGCAGCATTCTCTCCGTGTGCATTTCAAGACTGGGGTGTAAATTTTTACTTCCTACTCTGCTCTAATTGAGCTGTGTAAAACTGCCCTAGAATTTGCCATATTTGTAACTGGATAGTGCTCTAAATGTACATGCGGGTGCTCAAAATGTAACTCTTCTCTTTAAAATATGTTTTTCTTTCTTTTTTTTTTTTTTCCCCCGTATTAGTGGGAAAAATGAAGTGCATTAAATTTGTTCAGCTGGCCTATTCAGTCTCATCCAGGCTGCCCAGACAGGTTGTG
>VZTV01006957.1:5193-21395 GCA_013400875.1 Anhinga rufa | reverse complement strand
CTCTCTGTTTTTTTCCCCCCTCTTCCCTTAAAATTTTTTTTTTTAGCATTAGTATTAGTATCACTAGTATCATTAATATCATTAGTAGTATTATTTCTTTTTAATTATTAAACTGTTGCTATCTCAGCCCATGAGTTTGTTTCTCACTTTCACCTTTCCAATTAATTCCCTATCCTACCAGGGCACCAGGAGAGTGGGGGGAGTAAGTGAACGTGTAGTGTGTAGCTGCTAGCCAGGGTTAAACGACAACAACTAGGTTTACTATAAATGTCTTCAGTATATTTCCCCTCCAAGTAGACTGTTCCTTTCAGTGGTTTTATGCCACCATTATCTTATAATGGAATATTTTGTACAGCTGGGCCACTGTCACAAAAGAGTTAGCTGACATAATGTGTATTAGAAATTACAATATTTCTGAAGTTGCCCCATGTAATAAAGTTTTTGAACACTCTAAGTAGGGAAGTCACAAGCCAATGACACTGTAAGGTTGCTGTGGAGGCCAGGGCACCAGGGATCACAGGGGGTCCCCATAGGGCAGGCAGTGCAGCCAGGAACTCACCAGGTGTGGCCAGATGTAACTTTTATCCACTTCGTAATTAATAACATTCTTTTCAAGTATCTTTATTTCTTAAACATACGTATTTTTGTCTAGTCACCTAGCTGTATTAATCAAGTAAGTCTTCAAAGTTCCCCAAAGGTTTGCAATACTTGTAGGCAGCTAGAGAATACCAAATTCTTCCCATTGCTTTCAATCTCCATGTGAAGTTGAAACCCATTTCTCTCAAAACACCATCCACTACAACTTCTGAACTGTGAGACAAATTTGATCTGATCGAGGTATCTTTTCAAAAGGGGAATGTTGTGCCATAAATAAATTTTAGTTTGTGTTTAATAAGAAAAATAGGCAAGACTTTTAAAACACAAACATACATATATACAGGGAGGCCTTAGAGCATTTTTCAAGATGGGAGACCGTTCTTTTTCTGATAGCCTGCAAGAGCTGAACAAATTTTAAATTACAACATTGAACGGTTAAGGGAGAAACAGGGAAGTGCAGGGTGCTTCTGGTCAATGCAAGAGTTTTAACACTGGGTGTCACTATTGCTTCATGCAAGGCAAACACCGTAACCACTTGCCGTAGAAGCCCGATGAAACAGTACATGGACCAAATATCTTTATCAGCTGTGAAATCTTCACCGCATTAATGTCAGAAGGAAGATATAACTAACAGTTCATTTCTTCATTGTCACTGCTTATATTTCATGAAATTAGAAGTCATAAAACCAATAATGTTGGAAGCCTGAAAGCTACTACAAATAACACAATCTAGGAATTAAGTAGTAAAATTACCTCAATTTATGATATTAAAGCTTTATTACATATCTACCAATAGATTATGACATTTTTCAATGTTATCTATGTGCATATTTAAATAGGCCACGCAGACTGATGACCCAAGACTAGGATGGTATTTAATTTTTGAGCTACAAAAGAACACAATAAATAATAACTAAAAAATAGTTATGATATTGTAGCTGGCCCTGATACCCATAAGTGCATGTTCATCTGGATTTCAGGGCTGAGCTCTAGGAAGCTGGGTCTATAAGAAATTTTTGGCCATATTGGCATAGCTTGTTGCTGGTTGATCCCACCAACATTTCATAAAATTACCAGTTCATGAGAACAGGTTCTTAAAGTATGGATTAGCTTTTAAATAGTGTGTTAGGAATGCCATTAACAAATAGATGGAAGGAAGTAGCAGAATTTCTACCTTGGGTTTAGAAACAGCATAAAAGTAAGTACAAAATAGAGACCTAAAGATTTTCCTTATTGGTATTTTTTTTGTTTGTATTGATATTTTTACAACAATCTGTTCTAACTTTCTCATCAAAATAAGCATGTGTATATGACAATTACAGTGTGGATAACTTGTAACATTTTTATCAAGGCAGAGAGTTATGGTATCTGCTTGGAAATGTACTCATAGAAAACTCAAGAAAGATATAAGCCTCATTTTCTGAGGCACTTTATGTGCATTTCAAGCTCTGAAAAGCTTGAAATCTATGGTGTGATACAATGGAAAATTTGTAATGTGAAACTAGTAACTCATCCTACGAATGAACATTTGCACATCTGAGAACAGTAAAGCACAATGCCTGATAAACTTGTGATCTCTGTGTAAAAGGCATAATATTATATCTATGTTCTGAGACATCCAATGTTAATGTGACAGATTAAAGACTATGCCTTGTTTTCTGGTCATGTACATATATTTAATCAAGTTTCATCTTTTCAGAATCTATATAAAATATAAGTCCAAGAGACACCTCCAGAGTCAATTCATCTTTTGCCATCATGGGCAGTTACATTGCACAATCCTGCTAGCTACATTTATCAAGCTTCATTTTAAAGCTAATTATCTTTCTTGGTCTGACCACACCCATGGAAAAGCTATACCACAGTCTCACATTTTTCATTACTGGATATCACCTACTTGTTTTCAGACTACATTTATTCATGATCAGTTAAGCTCCCAATTTTATCCATTTATAGTTAGTTTATACCAGAACTGCAACTTAGTTTGTGAAGATCTGTGATCAATATAACCTTGTTCTTTTGCCTTTATTGTGTTAACTGCTTTGCAGTTGCTTTTATCTCAGTGCAAGCTAAAACAACACTGAACAAACCTGAAAAACAGGAAGTCTAATTACTGTGGCTATACAACTGATGTGTTGGGGTGCTTGCCCGTATGACTGATCAGCAGTTGGGTAACAGATTAAACAAGCAAGATGTGTGTATTCAAAGCATTAATGAGATGTACACACTACATATATGATATTGATACAATAAGGATTTTCAGACCAGCTGTGAAAATAAAGAATTTAAGATACACAGCACGAGTTGATCTCATCAGACTGTAACGGACTGAAGTCTGAGTGCCTGCTTCACATATAAAGAGAGTATTCATCGGATAAACAGATAGAAACCTGTATCTAACAGAGAGGTACAAGGTACTGACAAATTGTATAGAAATGGAAGCTGCAAATTTGATTTGGACTGCTAGATGTCATTGCATGCTGTTTGGTCACCAACAATCAGTATTGTTGTTGTTACTTTTCATTACTAAAAAACAACACTGAGTTTTGGACAGATTCTTTGAATGTCATACAAAATCCCTCTTGGGTGAGAGGAAGAAACTCTGGAGCAGCAAATACTAATACTTCTGCAATATAAAAGGCCAGCCAACCCTGAAACACCTAAGTCAAGGTCCCAGAAACATTAGCAGAAACCAGTGGAAGAGGCAGAAGATCCTTTGCAGAGACGTGACCTTGAAGATCTTGCCTTTGTCCATGTTTTCTGAATGTCTACTCTGTAGGCTAACTTCCTTCTTTATTATTCTCCTTCTGTTTGTATAAAGCACTATAGAAACCCAACAGAACTGCTGTCATGACTGAAATACAAATTTTGAAGGGTATGTGCTATTAAAGAAAGAAAAATGCATTTATGGAGTAAAGGCTGTAGATAAGCCATAAAGCCTGTAACAGATTACAGAAAAATAAGAGCTATCACAGGCCACCAGCATCCTGGCTTGTATCAGGAATAGTGTGGCCAGCAGGAGTAGGGAAGGGATCGTGCCCCTGTACTCGGCACTGGTGAGGCTGCACCTGGAATAGTGTGTTCTGTTTTGGGCTCGTCAGTACCAGAAGGACATTGAGTTGCTGGAGCATGTCCAGAGAAGGGCAACGAAGGTGGTGAAGGGTCTGGAGAACAAGTCTTATGAGGAGGGGCNGTAGACGTGGCACTTCAGGGCATGGTTTAGGAGGCATGGTGGTGTTGGGTTGACAGTTGGACTTTATGATCTTAGAGGTCTTTTCCAACCTTAATGATTCTATGATTCTACCTTTGGTACCTGTACTAGTTTTGGCTGGGGTAGAGTTAAATTTCTTCCTGGCAGCTAGTATGGGGCTATGTTTTGGACTGTGACTAAAACAGCGTTGATAACACAGAGATGTTTTCATTATTCCTGAGCAGTGCTTACACAGGGTCAGGGACTTTTCTGCTTCTCACTCACCCCACCCCACCAGCAAGTGGGTGGGTGCACAAGCAGCTGGGAGGAGGCACGGCTGGGACAGCTGACCCCAACTGACCCACGGGATGTTCCATATCATGTGACATCTCACTCAGCATAAAAGCTGGGGGAAGAAGAAGGAAGGGGGGGACGTTCAGAGTTATGGTATTTGTTCTCCCAATAACCATTAAACGTGATGAAGCTCTGCTTTCCTGGAGATTGCGGCACACCTGCCTGCCAGAGGGAAGAAGCGAATGAATTCCTTATTCTGCTTTGCTTGCACATTTATCTATTAAACTGTCTTTATCTCAACACAGGACTTTTCTCACTTTTACCCTTCTGATTCTGCTTCCCATCCCACCGAGGGGAGTGAGCAAGTGTCTGTGTGGGGCTGAGCTGTTGGCCGCACCACAACAGTACCCTTGGTCAACATGAGTATGAATGGAGGTTCCCTAGTCTTCCATCCCTGTAGACCTACAGTGTTTATCAAGCTGCAAAGGTTACACCAATATTAAACAGTAAGGTATTCCTGGTGGAGAGCAGATCTCAGCTAGAAGACTAGACTGGGAAGACAGAATTAAAAAAACCCCAAACCAATAGCAAAAGGGGCAGAACAGTCAAAAGTGCAAAGATACTGAAGGGATCAAAAGCTATAAGCCTATTAAGATAGTCAGCCAGAATTTTGAAAAGTATCTACCCACATTTTTTTCTTCTAAAACACCTAGAGTTTGGTAACTCTACACTGGTATTTTACTGGGACACAGACAAAAGCAACAAACTTTTTAGGCGGAGAAATGTAAGACCAGCTGGATGAGACCTAAAAAAGGTGTACATACAAATCTCCTTTCTGCACTCTGTGTTCTTCCAGAGTTAGTATCCCCAGCAACTTCTGGTGACTCCCTGGCCATGACAAGACAAGGATGTGAGGGGATATAGGGAAAACATGGAAAGTGTTTCTTTTTAAAGTCCTGCCTATGCCCTGCCTCTTAAATCCTGTGCAGCTCCTCCACCAGCTTGCACCCTGTGTCTATCTCATCCCAACTCCTTTTTTGGGATAACCCACCCCCCAGATCATGCTAGCTTTTGCTCAGGCAGGGTGCAGGGGGTGGGGAAAGTGCCTTTCCTCCTGACTGTTTTTGCCACAGAGAAGGACATGTGTTACCTGGCAACAAGGCAATAAAAGAGAGATGGTACACTATGCTGTACTGGATCAGCACTGGTATGGCACTTCAGGCATAGGAGTGAGGAAAATGGGAAGGAAGGAGAGAGAAAAAAGGCAAGAGCCTATCTTCCTTCAGCCTCCAATTTCAAATTATGCCTCTGCAATATTTTTTTCACTTTGCCTAGTTCTCCTGGCCCTGGAATAAAAACTGAGGTGAGTCTGTTTCTTGGGCAAGTAGAATGAGTGCAGGCTGAAAGGTACAACTATCTCTTGTGTTGTATGCTGACTGAAATGGTGAACCCAGCGGACTTGCATCTCCCAGAAAAAGAGCATGTAAGACAGTGAAGGCACTTTTTCATTCATTTCCTACAGAATATGGATGGCAGGAAGTGTATTTTGTCCTACTGATAACATAGAAGATCTAAATTCTTATCTATAAATGTAAAACAATCCTGAAGAAGCTTTTCCAGATTTATAAAAGGAGAGCAGGATTTATTTCCAATGAGAAGCTGCAAATACACTATGTACAGTGGCTTGTTCTAGTAAGTGACAGAGACGTAGGTGTAAATTACCTGGGAAGATGACACCTATGTAAGTACATGTCATTACTGTGATCGTGCCTGGAAATTATTAGCAACACAGTCTTTCATTTTATCTGCAACCATGGAAGTACATTTGGGCACGTAAACTTTATTCATACTTTTACACAGTGAAAGCATGGGATACTTGGACAAATCCTTAAGAGCAGGCTGATTATGGTCAGTTTTTCACCCAATGCTGCAGCTGGAGGAAAGGACAATAGATAAGTTTCAGTAATCTTCATTTGTCTGCATTTTGATTTCTAAAACCATTAGAGCAAGTACTAACCTCAGCGTTTCAAAAGCATTATTCTGACAAAGTAAGTTTTCCTTTATTTTGTGTTATTTTTCCAATGCTGAAAGGTTGATTAAGAAAGTATCTAGGCCTGCGGTGATTATATTGCATATACTAAGACTAATAACCACAGGTTATCACACTTAGATCACTTCAATATTTTATCACAGAAAAAATGAGGGAAGGCACATGTCTTTTTAAAGTTTTCCCTGAAAGTCCACAGAAACCTTGAAACTTTTTGGACCTTTGTTCAGCATACACAAAAAATACTTTATTTCTCCATCTTCTCCTCCCCACCCTCACCCTATCAAATATCACTATGTGATATTTTGTAATATTACATATTAATGTGAAATTTCTTACTGGCTTTGCTTCACAACAATTTACAGTGTCAAATTTTCATATTTCAAAGAGCAAAATGTTAATTACTAAGGATCAGAAGAAGTATGCTTGTTCTTTCTGTGGGAGAGACAGATTCAGCAACAGTCATAAGTTACTACTCCCGATAGATCAGGAGGCAATTATTCTGGGATGAGAACACTCCAACTGATAAGATAATTCAACAACATTTAAATGTTGTTGGTGTTTTGATGTTGATTAGATGGGGATCTAATCAATACTTAAAAGTATCTGAAGGGTGGGTGTCAGGAGGATGGGACTGGACTCTTTTCAATGGCGCCCGATGGCAGGACAAGGGGCAACGGGCACAAGTTGGAACACAGGAAGTTCCATTTAAATATGAGGAAAAACTCCTTTCCTGTGAGGGTGCCAGAGCAGTGGCACAGGCTGCCCAGAGAGGCTGTGGAGTCTCCTTCCCTGGAGACATTCACACCCCGCCTGGACGCGGTCCTGTGCCCCCTGCTCTGGGTGTGCTGCTCACGCAGGGGGGTTGGACAAGGTGATCTCCAGAGGTCCCTTCCAACCCCTACCATTCTGTGATTCTATGATTCATGTTCCATATTACCTAACCTTGTGATAATGCAAGGGGGCACCCAAGAGAGCTACTTAGAACAACTATTGAACACCTGAGAGCTCTATTTAGTTTACAAGTTTGTCCATAATATAAGGAGATTTAAAAAGGGAGTATGGGAGAGACTAAAAGAAGTAAATAGATGTTTTTCTGGCACAAAAAGCTGAAACAGAAATAGGAAAAAAAAAATGTTTGGAAAACGGTAAGACAGGGCCATTCTTACAGTAGGCCCAGAGAAGAAACAGAATTTGAGGGACTAATGTCTTATGGCCCTTATCCTGAAAACCTGGTAGGGATTAAAATCTCGGTCTGTGCAGTGTGTGAATTTCATATTTCAGTATGTTCTTCAGGATTAGGTGGAGAAGTTGGGGAGAATAAGATTTTTGAAGTCATTATATGTTTGATGAATTATAATAATAAATTTTATAAAGATAATGTTTTTCTGAAAAAAAAAGTGGTTCTTTGGAGGGTGGGAGGAATCACTTTAAAGGATAAGTTCGCCAACACAGAGGCTGCATATGAAAGTATAAAAAAATGTAGAGAGAGCATAGAGAAGAGATAAGACTTCCTCTAAGATTGGAGAACTCACATCTAGTAACAGATTTCAGTTTTAGAAACAGCACAAACAAGAAGTGTAACATCATAAAGTCTGTGAGGACATAATCTAGAATTTGACTTTTCCTTCATAGAATATTAAGGAATATAAAAAGCCTGCCTAATTTTAACTGACTTGCATGCTTGTTTGAAAACATCAGTCAGGATCTGGCTGCTCTTGAGTTGTTTTTTGTTGACTTGCATTCTGATGTGTTTGCACTGAATACAATATGTATGTATTATCATATCATATCCTGCCAGTACAGTAAGATAGCAGCAGTGGTTCACATTATGAAACAAATATTGTGGGGAAAATGTAAGTATCTGATTTTGCACTCTAACAAGGAATTTAAAAAAATCTGTGTCTCAGTGTTTAAATTAAAGACTTGGCTGCTTATCTATACCTTTACAGACCTAGTCTTCATTTCAACTATTGCACTGTCTAATTCATTATGTGATCCTTATGGCTGTATACAGTAGGTCATCTCAATTTCAGGGCACTGTGGAGGAAAAGGAAAGTTAATGTTACTGTTCTGATGAATACTTGGGTAGTCCATACCGTACAATTTATCTGTTTGCTGGGGTAAATTACCTTTTCTATTTTGGTCTACAGTTATAATAATCTGATGCTGAAATTCCATCTTAAAGTTCTACTTCATTGGAAAGGAAGAAAAAAAATCTATAAATATGAGACATAATTTCAACCCACTTAATTTTAATAGTTTACAGTCTGCTTCTATAGTGACCTGCCTATGTGTTTCACAACATGCAGTATGCATACTCAGAAGTGTTTAGCAGTTTCGGTCTCAAGTATGGCTATAATCTTAACCACTTATCTCTCATTACAACAAGGGAAATAGTTGGGTGTTTTCAATAATGTTTAGCCCAATATAATGGCTAGGTGTGTTTAGGTAGTGGTAACACTATTCCCTAAGGTAGGGATTTCTCAAGATCCCCTTCTATCTTAAGCAAGGTATCAATCCCTTATCTGGCAGAGCATAGAAGGAACAAGTGTTTTGTTTGTTTGAGATGATCTACTCAGCAATTTAAAAAAACCCTCGAACTGGTAAACATGAAACATAGTCTGCCTGAAGATGGCAGTATTTGATTTGGAAGAATAAATCCTGGGGAGAACTGCAGCTTGGATCCTGTTTTATTATTCATTGTACCACAGCACCTAAGTGACAGGCTGTCAATAATTAAAGGGAGGGTAGGAGAAGAGAGGGCACATGTTTCACAGTCTTCTGACCTGCCATAATTTTTCCTTCTCTCTCAGCATGAAGATTATCTAGTAAGCGTGTAGTAATAATCTATTTACAGGCATTACAACACCTGCATTCCAGTCTCCAGCATACCTTTCCTAGGAAATCCTTCATTTCAGTTTTTTTTTGTTTTTAATAATTTGCCAATTAAGATTCGTCCTATAATAAAGTGACAATGCTAAAAATGTCAGCACTGTATTGCTTCCATTTCACATTTTTTTAAGTGGGAACACGTTGAATTTACAGTACTAAAAATCATTTTGTATCCATATATTTAAAGATTAGCTATGAAGTATCATGTTTAAGTTAAAATTATATGCAACTTTTAAGGGCCTACCACCTTAGGAGAAAATAAAGTCGATCACTTACTAAGTATTTACTCTAGATTTTCTCTTTGAAAGGGATTTGAAGATCCCTTTCTCCCGCATACACCAGGGTGGGCAGGGTGATATTCTGCACTAAGTCAGACACGTAAGCATACCATTTACCTCTATAATTACTTTCCAAAGCTCAGAGGCTTACTTACTTTACCTCAGTCAATATAGTCCCCACAACTAACAGTTAAAGCAAGGAGTTCCCATAAACTGTGTGATGCAAAGGAGTGATGCGGGAAGCATTATACCTGCAGCTTCTGACATCCCAGACCAAGTGACTGCTGTGCATTTACAACTGGACTGAGCAGAGGAAGCCTTTGGCAAGTCTATAGCAATGCTTAAATTTTGCACCTGAATATGTGACAAGACACCAGAACTGTTACCCAGTACTCCAGAAACTGGGTGAGGTGTTTTTTTTCAGGATTTTTAGTTTGTGGTTGTTTTTTGGCTAAAGGGTGTCACAGTCATTCCAAGGACACAAAGAAAAAGAAAGGAGAAGCTGTACAGGAAGTTCCTTAATGCATAGAAACATGACATTTTAAGTAGTTCCTGATTTTAACTGGGATCATTATTTCTAATCAAGCTTGTCAGCAGATTTAACTTCATTTAATTTGTGTTGGAGAGTGATCTTGGAAAGATTTATAATAAAGCCAATCACAGTAATTTAAAAGTTTTACAAGAGATGGGAAGAATTCTAAAAAAACAGGAGGTGTTTTGAGACATGGCTTCCAAACAGGATTCATACATGTACCTTCAAGTACCAACAAACAAACCAACCACATCCCACCCATGCCACTCTTCATTCTCCCACATACCTCTAAGGAAGAGGAGCAGGAAATTAGACTGTAGGAAAATTAGATTGCAGGCATGCACAGACAGAGAATACAATCTGTCTAGATATAGATGTCTAAGTATAGGAGTAGATGCTAAAGCCTTCTAAGAACAACCCCTGCCAAGATAAGATTCTCTGATTTTTTTGGGTAGAAATAAGTGGGGCAAGGTAAAGAAGATTTTGTCTTGACAACCCCCAAGACAGCAAGTAAGATAGCCCATGACAATTTTCCATGAAAAGAGATATTTGAAGAATCACTTTCAAGGAAAATTTGTAAGAAATCTTAAAGATAAATTTATAAATTAATAACATCATTCATGTTATATTCTCCTCCTTTCCTCCTTCATCCTTCTGTCCTACCCACAAATGTTTCTGTCTCAAGCAGCCAAACAGCATAATGGCTGAAAATAGATGACTCCCACTGCCATATTATTCTGCCTAGTTACTGTCTGTCTATTAGGCTGATGGTATAAACTTACAACCTTGGTAGATGTATATTAAAAAAAGGTACTATCAAGCATGACTAAAAGATTTTTTGAAAAGGTAGTCTTTGGTTTGTAGCAACGTTTGTAGGCAGTGCCAACTCCCTGCAGTCTTTGAAAAGAAATTGGGGTCTTTGCCAGAAATCATGTTAACTACTCCTGGCAAAAATCTACAGGCAAACTGGCCCTTTATCTGGAAGCAGCAGCTGCAGCACTACATTTCAGAGAAACTGCATCTCTCAGTAACCTCTCAAAACTTCATCACCTTGCTCTCATAGGAGCAGCTATGTTAAACATTTGTACTCTTGCAAAATGCATATCCCTAAAACTAAAGAAATATATAACAGGCAAACATAAAAATTCTAGGAAGACAAGAGACACCTTGACAGGTTATATGAATGCTGCTGTTAGGATAGTTTACATTTGTGCATTTTGCACATTTTAGTAAGATAGGACATATTCCTAAAAGCCTGACCCACATTGAATGAAATGCACATTTCTTCCGTCTGTCACCACGGCAGGAAAATGCATGTGATATGTATTATGAGATCAGCTAGCCTAGCTCGAAAAAGAAATCCATTTCTGGGTGCACAAGCCTGTTTCAGTTCCATGCTGTACTATGGCTGAGGGATGGGAGGGAACAAACCTGCTTGAATTAAAAGGAGTATAAAATAATCTTTGCACATTTCATGTGCACATTTTAACTTTTCCTGCTGGTGTGTTTCAAAAGAGAGAGACAGATTGTTTCAAACCATGAATGTTAATCCTTAGCATGAAACTGTCCCAGTTGCTCTATGCAATATTGCGCTTACATTGTTGACTGTTGGATAGATGGACCCAACTCACCAGTGTTTATCCATGTGCAAAGTCCAGCATACCTATGTGCGACTTAAGGTTGTAAGGTCAAGTCCTGAATTATGTACTACAATGGTTCTACTGCACTAGAAGATGAAATGAAGGGTCCTGCTGCAAAAGTGCAAGAAGTGTGTAGGTACTGCCAGAGACAGCTGAGGACACCTATTGTCTCCTGCATTCAATGTGAGACTTAAAAAAATGGCTGCTGCTTCATTCTTCCTATGCATTTGTCTACAATATCTGGCATGTGGGCATGGAGGGAGAAGATCCTGTGATGCAACCAGCTGGCCTTAGCTGTCAACAGGCTGTGTCTAGTAAATGGGATCGCAGGCTGGGAGAAAGCCCATAATGCTGCTTTCAAGGAAGTGAGCGGGGTCAGGGGCCTTTCTCCCAGTTGTGCATAAACGTGCTGTAAAAGAAGTGCTCTTTTTGCTACTTAGGCTCAGCTTTGCTGTCAGGGACTTAATGTGCAGTTTTCATAGTAATTTTTAAATATACAGGGGCTACAAAGCTAGGCAGAAAAAAACCCGATTTGTGATACTTCCTTTAGACTAAAGGAACTATGAGATAGAAATAAGGGAGCATCTGAAGAGTATTTTTCCAAGTATTAAACCAGCAAAAGTTTAGCTTGCTTCATATAGGTTTCTTCAGAAGAAAAAAAACATCCACAAAACAACTGTCTGAAAAATGTTACATAGAAAATGTGACTCTTGCTCTAAATGCTCAGGGTGTTGCAGACACCTTGAAAAGTTCTTCAGGTGCTTTAGAGGAGTCTTGAAAGCTGGTGCCCATTGTAGATCTTGATCACTTAGGGAAAACACTTAGCCTTGAATGTCTAACTCATGTTTTGAAAATGTGTCTTGGGCATACAAACCAAGATATCAAAGTACCTAAGGAACAATGTAAAGCTGTTCTTTCATTTTGTGAATGTATCGAGTATTTTCACCCATAAAAATGAAAGCTTACTCTTTTGTCCACCTGAACCCTGATGGGTGGTGTTTGTTTTTTTCTTTGGCATAGTCTACATCTCCTAATACTATTGTTGCAATCCATAAAGTACAGTATATTCCTCTTCTACCTGTGTGTGCAGTGCATGATACTTTCTAGCGTGCAGGCAAATATAATTCAGAGGATTCAGAGACAGGTGGTTCCATTCTGCAGTACAAGCAAAGGACAGCATGGCATGGCTACAGTAGTTGCAGAAAGCATCCTACCATTCTAGAAGAATCAGTAGCAAAACCACTGCATGTCAGTGGTTGCAAGAACTAGAGCATATGCTGCCTGATTTTGCAGAATGACATAGCTATACTTCTGAAATTTAATATTTACTCATCATCTTTTCAGAAACCTGCAAACTGTCGTGTTAGAAAGTTGGATTATTTAGAAGTAATTGCACAAATTGCTTGTCACATACAATATTCCTTTACTGCTTGAGAAGTACTTTCTCAGCTGCAGTTAATTTGGGAAGTAGTGCATAATATTTGTTAATTAAAAATCTATATTCCCTGTGGATTATCCTGTGTCTTATTCTTCACTTTTTACACTGAGGTAAATTTGAATTATGTTTATGTTTCCTGTTAAATATTCAGAATTAAGTTCTTTACTCAAATAAAGGCTTTGGTCATAATCTGGCTGTTTAAAATAAGCTAAAGTCACTTTTCAGTATTATTAACAGAGTTAAAGTTGCCCTGTGGAGCCTTATGCTCTTTCAGAATATTTTGTGCAGTGACGAGTCTTTGAAACACAAAAAATATTATCTTAACTGGTGCCTCAGATGTATCATGACACTTTCTGTGCAGGGTCTGGCAGTAGGTGCTGGAAATTATCTGTATGAAATCAAGATGTATTAATTGCATGAAGTGTAGTTATGTTGAATGAGGTAGGAATGGTGGAGGGACTAGTAGGAACAGCTTGGTGAAGTTGTGATTTTGATAGTAAAAAAACTGGAACATGGAGTTAAGATAAAAGGAAAGATGCACTTGGCCTGCCTCATTTTACTGTTCTCTGCATTGTCTTAGAAGTGTTTAGATACTTGTTGATATAGGATTGTCAGTACTAAGGTGGGCTGTAGTACTGTGTACTGTACATAGTACAGTACAAGTTGGGGGGTGATTGCAAGGTAAGTCCTTCTCCCATGGGAATCTGTGCCCGTGAAAAGAAACGTCAATTAGTCCTACCTACAACTCTTCAAGTCCTCAGATGCAGTAGTAGGGCATACACAAAGTAATCTCACGTTTCCTCCATAAGGCATGAGGAATTCACATTCAAAGCATTTTTTCGAAGAGGAATAGTATTTCAAGTTAAAAAAAAAAAAAGTGTTTTCTCTAATGTTATTTTAATATTAAAATCAGAGGCTGCAGATTAAAGCTTTGATCTGAATGTGAGAGAACAGAGAAATACAACTATTTCAGTTTGCTCATGTCCATTTCAGCTGGCATACCACTTACAGGCATACCACCCCAGGAAGCCATTAAGCCATGAAACTTGTATCTCTTATCAACAAAAGCTTTTTAATGTTTCTACCAAAATCAGCCATTGCAATCATTTGATTTGCTGATCATTTGATTTGCCTGTTCCTAAGATAACACACTTTATATATTTAGTTGTTAAGAATTTTCATACATATCAATGGGGCACTTATGGGAACTGCAAAATGGATTCCTCAGTAGCAGTTATGTAATACTTATCTTTTTGTAAGTTAATTGAAAAGATAAGCCTCCCCTTCTTTTCCTTGTAGTCCACAGTTCTGAAACAGCTTTTCTTAAGGAAGAGCCTTTATGTTGGCACTGGCAGTCACAGCCACAAGTGAGAGAAGGACAGAGGGCTTTTCTGCTGTCTTGGAAAGGAAGTCTTAGCTGACATTGAAATAGCAATGGCTTCAAAAGTGCAGGAAAGAAGAAAAAAGAATAATGTGAGCCTTTTCCCTGTTTACTGAGGGAGCTGTACACAGCAAGTGTGTCTCTTATAGGAGAAAGTGACTTCTAAAGATTAATGAATTCAGATTCACATTACCATGAAGAGAGAAAAAAACCTGTTATCTACATGCACAGAAAGGAAATATGAAGCACGGGCAGGATAAGACAGCCTATAGTCACATTGGAAAGCTGTGGCAGAATAAGAAATAGGATACAAAGCTTGCCAGTCATTTCCTATGATCCCCTTACTTAATTTATTTCCCCCTAAAAGGGGCTGGGAATGAATTTAGTTCCAAATCTCAATACTAGAACCTCACATGGGAGAAGGGGGGAGAAGTATTCAGGACTGTCATGCTTCCCTGAAAAACACTATCTTTAAGACAAATCCTAAAATGCTGGAGTGTCTTAAAATGGCTGAAATTATTCAGCTTCATTGGGATTAAGTGTTCTGAAGAATGCATGATGCAAAGTATGTGAAATAATTTGGAGATGAAAAGGGAACAGTTTCGAGTTTGAAGAAATTTCTTTTGAGTCTTCAGACAATTTTACATTATTTCTTGACATACAACTTGTGATCTATCAGCTTGAAAGGCTCCAGAATACAAGAATATCAAGTCTTAATTAGTATATAGATGGAAAATTATAAACCCATCCTCCTTCCTCCTCTGCAATGCATTTGATTTGACAGCATTTTAAAGTCATTACTAGAATTCGTCTTTTTGTAGGGGGTTTTGGTTTTCTTTTTTTTTTTTTTTAATTTTACAGTATTATATTGGTATTTCCCAGCTTTTGGTTCACAAGCAATATATTGCTTACAAGATCTGAAAATAGCACTTGTGACACAAATCATCTGTCCTTGTAGCCTACATTGACAGGAAGTGTAATTAAGATGTTGCCTTTATCGTTACTTGCTCCACAGCTTCGCAAGGGTCAAGTAAAAGTTGAAGGCAACTTATTCATAGAAGTAAAACTGTTTGAAAAAAGTAGCTCTAGTCTGGACTTGGGGAGAATAATTGCGATGGGTTGATCTTGGCTGGCTGCCAGATGCCCACCCAGCTGCTCTGTCACTCCCCCTCCTCAACTCAATGGGGTAGAAAATAAGATGGTAAGGCTTGTAGGTCAAGATTAAAGACAATGAGATCACTTACCAGCTGCCATCACAGGCAAAACTGACTAGACTTGGGGAAAGTTAATTTAGTTTATTGCCAGTTTAAAGAATAGAGAAAGATGGTAAGCAACAAGGACAAAACCAAAACCACCTCCCTCCAACACTTTTTCCCAAGCTCAACTTCACTCCTTCATTCCCAACTCTTCCACCTCCTCTGCACCAAGCAGAGCAGCGGGACAGGGAAATAGGGGTTGTCATCAGTCCATAACAGTTCTTCTCTGCTGCTCTTTCCTCCTCAAACTTTCCCCCTGCTCAAGCATGCAGTTCTTCGCATGGGATACAGTCCTTCATGAACTTCTTCAAAATGGGTCCTTCCCATGGGTTGCAGTTCTTCAGTACTGTTCCAGCATGGGTCTTCTCCACAGGGTACAGTCCTTTAGCAATGGACTACTCCAGCATGGGTCCTCCACAAGTGACAGATCATGCCTTCAAACCTGCTCCTGCATGGGGTCTTCTCCATGGGCTGCCACCTGGGCATGCACACCCAATGCAGTAGTGCAGTACTTGATGGAGAACCTTTTAGTTTCTCTGTTGGAAGTTAGAGGCTGCTTTATACAATTTGCTGAAATAATGCATGAAGCTATCATAAATACTCATTTAGAATAGAATAGAATAGAATAGAATAGAATAGAATAGAATAGAATAG
>VZTV01006954.1:0-11001 GCA_013400875.1 Anhinga rufa | reverse complement strand
TCACCCCCACACAAAAAAAAAGGAAAGAAAAAAAAGAAGAAACTACCCCACTCTGCTGGCCTGCAAATGGCAGAGGAGCAGAGAGACCAGAAGACTGAAATGGCCTCAAGATGCGGTATTCCACTTGTATTGCCACGTGCTATTGGCCGGGCCTATAGAGTGAGAAGCCAAAATGTATTTACCGCTTTCATCATCACTTTAGCAAACAACCACTTCAACCAGCTTTCACTGTATGGATGTTTCCTTGGAGACCACAACCCCATCACTTACGGCAGTTCACCAAGGGGAGGAGAGTCCAGAGGGCAGCTTACAGCCCACGCTACCAAGAGCCTTAGAAGAGCTCTCAAATGAAGTCTCAGGTTTTTGATGAGTCTTGAAATAAAAAGGGAATGTGAAAGACTGAAAATATGCTAGTGTTATACCAGTATTTTAAAAGGTTGAAATAGGATGAGACATGTCAGTCTTGTCAGCCTGACATTGATTCCAGACAAAATAATGAAAAAGCTGATATAAGACTCAGTTAATAAAGGATTAAAGGAGGACAGTGTAATTACTGCCAATCAACATAGACTTTACAGGAAAATATAACTTGTCAAACTACCAACACTTTTTGGTGTGATTACAAGTTTGAATGCTAAAGGTAACAATGTTGATGTAATATATTTTCATATGGTGTTTTACTTGGTGCCAGAAACACGGTGATGCAGCGTATCGTATCAGCTGACAGACCTAAACTGCACCAGTAGATGAGGAGTCAGGCAGGAAGGTGCTACTGGGACTTGTTGTTGTGCCAGTGCTACACACAAATTAGGCTGCTGGCACAGATATCTCGGTCTGTCATGCTGACTAGCATCACTTCGTTCTCCCCTGAACTCCCACCTACTCTACCCATCTGTTGCCACCCTTCCTATACTTCGCTTGGAAGTGCCCTGGCGCAGGGAAGACCACCAGTCCCTGACCAGTACAAAGGACTCCCTGATCCCGACCTAAGCCCTGCCTGGCGTGTCAGAGTCATTCTGCCAAACCTACTGTGTTGCTGTACTAGCCCGTCTGCTCAGATAACCTGTAATTGTTAGTGGTTCGTTAAACCAGACTGCTCTAAGAATTCATCCACAAGGCAGCATTCCCTAGCACGGAGCTATTGTCTGTAACAGTTGCACGAGAATGACACTTAAACAACGGAAAGCTGTTCATATAAAGCAGACAGCTGAAAGTAAACATGGACAGAACCTGACAGCAAGAGCTTTGACATTAAGAAATTTAGTCAGCGCACCAAAGTAATTCACACACCTGTAAGATCTGTCTGCTGCTTTTATTTCCCCTGCGCATAGAGCAGTAGAGTGGGGCAGGGCACAGGAGCAGAAGCATAATTGGGTGTATTTTTTCAAACAACAGCGCTCACTCATACTTGACCACAGAAGTCTATTGCCGTTTTTAGAAAGCCGTCAGGTTAGGAATATGGGGTTTTTTTTGGCATCTTTTCTCAAATGCTGTAGAGGTTACATAAGAAATACATTTGGCATTTATGCATTTAAACATAATTCAGAAATGACAGTCGGATACATGGTAGGATGAAGCAATTTAAGACACTCAAGCTTAGATTAGCCTGTGTTAATAGGAAGATAAGATGATTGATTTTCCCCTCAGCCAAGGCTGGCAACCTCACCCATAACTATCAGGCCAGGGTTAAAGTACTTTTGAGCTTGAGTAGAGGTTTTTCACTATGATAGTGCAGAAAGAACTACCACAAACTTTGGCACAGGGTAACTAAAAAGGAAAGCATAACTGCAGCTTTCAACGCTCTGAAATATAATATTGAAAATGACAATGCTGCTGACCAACATAACGAACACAAGGAATTCTGAGATTATTCCACAATTGCAACCTCATTTCCTAGTTCTCATCTTTCGTGCCTCCGCCTAATATTTACAACTTCAACCCTCCTGGTTTCTGCAACACATGAACATGTTCTTGAGCACAAACGTAAAAAAAAAAATAAAATTTGAAAGCTGGAAGCATAGGTACAGACTAAAATAAACAGAAGATTAAAACAACGTATCACAAGCACCTGCTGCATTAGAATGAATTTTATATTTAAGTCAATGAAAGCCTTTACAGTGGAGTCCCAGCCATTCCAGCGTGAGGTTCCACACCAACAAACCTTGCCCTAAGTAGGCTCAGCACAGCACCACACAGAAAAGATTGATGTTTGTTGAAAGTCCCAAGATGACAACTTCTGCTTTCTTTTGTTAACCTCGGTGTACACACAACAAACAGCAAGCACGTGTATTTTGGGGCTCAAATTCCCTAAAACGTGCAAGGAGGAAAAGCCAGGCTGTTTCCCAGCCACTAAGGAAGAGACAAACTGCGAGGAGGGCTGGAGGAGGGTTGAAGGCAGGTGTCTCCAGCAACGCGAGGCCACACAAGAGTTCTGCTGTGTTGCCTGGCAGCAAGTAATTATCTGTCAGTGTGCTGTTTCCACGTGCCAACAGCCAAAGCCTACACAGGCAGCAAGCATGGGAAAGATGTGCGTCAGCTAAAGCTACAGGCTAGCTCCACTCTTTCCTAAGGCATAAAAGCAGAGGTGCTTTGGAGGCCAGCCTTTGGCTGAGCTCTTACTACTACTTCAGCAGCAAGGTCTAGGAACCATGCACTCAAACCAAAATGTCCAGGGAGACAAAAGTAAGTCTGGGAGATGCCAGAAATCTGTTATCAAAGACAAGGCTACTGCCATACTAAATCAGCCATGCAAACCCAACAATTCCACCCCAAAATGGTTGGGAAAATGTCAGTGAAGACTCTTAAGAACAGGTTAAATAAATCCTGTCCAAAAGTGTTTAGTTAAAGTTGATTGTGCCTTAGGATAAGGAAAAGGGTCACGAAGCCTCTTGAGAAACCTTTTGGCACTTCTTTCAGTGGTGGTCCTGCAATTACCTACAGGAAGGAGCCTACCTGTCCCTACATCATCCCTCGTTCTCCCCCAAGCTCCAACATGACTCCCCTGCAGTGGGGTTAATTACAGAGCAGCTCAGGCTCAGCCAAAAAAGACCCACCCTCAAGATGTGTCATCTATAACCATCTCATTCATGAACTGCCAGAGTGCCATACTCCTCCTCTTCCCCCCACCTCCCTTCCCACCTCCGCCTGCCCTTTAAGGCTCCCAAATGCCTGTGTGCTGTATGTGGTGGCAGCTGAGTTTTTTAATATGCACTTATTAAGATCCTAATTGAATCCCGCATTGCCTTGTGTGCGTCTTGCCAGCCGGAACACGAACAAGGCACCCTATAATTCAATTAGAAGGACCTGCAGCAAGCTGATCATTAGTCTGTCAGGTTGTTAAGAAGAAGACATCTAGGAATAGGGGAGAAAGTTAAACAAAGGGAGAATCGTTAACAGCACCCCTCCCCAATTCATGCAGAGGCTCCCATAGGCATACTTGAAGTGTGGAATCTGCAATGCCCAAGTACTTGAATGACAGCTCACCACATCACTCCAACGTCCTTTCTCTTGTTTCAGGCAACTTAAATAGAACCTCAAAAGTTGGATTAAGACTCTTGCTCATCAATCCTCCTCTGCTGAGATTCACGAGAGAAATACCACTAACATACGTGACTACTGCAATGAGGAAATCTCATTACCTGCCAAAACCCTGTTGACAGAAGAATGGGTGGCCAAGCCAGGCTGTCCCCGTTCATGGAAAATCCCAGCATAAGGCAAGTACTCTGGCAGCAAGAACCGTCTGCAAAACAGAGAGAGTAAGCTTACATGGAGAAAGACATCCCAGTGTACTACAGCCCTGAACAGCAACTGAATTACTTTGAAGAAGCATGACTATAGAAGCTGGAAGGCTAGTCTACGCTGCTTAGCCAGCCACTTCAGTGCTTCAAATAAAAGGCAAGTTACAGATTAGATCCTCCTCTGATCAATGGCTGTGAAGCTTGGCATTAAGCAAATCCTTTACCTCCCACAATAACTTCCTAATCTCAAACCAGCACGCTGTGCTAAGAATCTGGAGATTCTTTTCTCCTCCTATTCTGCCTTCACACTGTAGTCCCAACCTGCAGGTAAGAAGCACTAAGACCACGCTGTCCTTCAAATGTCACAGTATGAGCTGATCATACTAACATGCCATCTCAGGGGTCCCAGAAATTGCAAACCAAGAATAAAGCAGCCCTGTGCAAGAAAAGGATTCCATCCGAAAGCACCAGAGAGCTGAACTGCAACTGGTACCTCCAGGATTTCCACAGCCTTTTACTCTTACATGTACAAGCCTTACCTCGGGACAAAGCGCCCCAGCGATGGTGCAGACATGCGGGCATTCCGGGGAGCTCGGTGCCTGGATCGGTCTCCATTGTCCCTTCAGCAAAAGAAAAAAAAATAATTTATTTTTACTACTTTTTACTTTATATGTAATTAGAAATACTATGTAATAAAGTATTCTCCAAGAAAAGAAAAACTCAACAATATCATCTAGTCATCCTGAGTATGCCACTGAGATTTAGTGGTTCTCTTGCATAAGACACATGCTTCCAATGTTCCAAATTCATACAACTTGCTGTACCAAAGACTCCTGACAGCTTTACATATGGGTAGCCTAATGTCCACTTTCTTCATTGTCTGACAATGTCTCAAAATATCAACAAAATCAGAGAGAGTCAATGAATCAATGCCAGCACCTGAGCAAATGAACAAGAAACTTTCATATTTGGACTGGCAGAGCAACAGCAAGCACACCAGTCCTGATGATAACTTTCTGTTAGTCAAAGAAGCCTGTTAAGTTTTGCATTTTCATTCCCTGAAGTGCAGGCAAAAAGAGCATAATCTGCAGGCTATTCTTTTGCGCTCCTTCCCTCAAGGTCCTGTTTAAGTGCCATCACAGCTTGAGATAACCTCACCTTTCACAAGCTTTTCCAGTGAAGTCAGAAATGCTAGGTGGCATCAGACAAAACCGTACCTCCTCAAAAACCTCTCCTTCTGTTTCACAATAAATGCCTAAGCCTTGGGGAATGAGGGGAAAGGGTCCAGCATCTATGGTCCTACAGCAGACGCAGGAAAGTCTCCTTCTCCAGGAGGGCAGTGCAACACTGAATGGGTTACCCCGAGAGGCTGCGGAGCTGCCATCCTTGGAAGTCTCAAGACAGGAGGAGCTAGACAAAGGCATGGCTGACCCAGTCTGATTTTGGCAATAGCAACCCTACAACAAGCAGGAGGCCAAACTGGAGGACCTCCAGAGTCCCCAGCAAACAAAAGTCCTGATATTGCATTCATAGGTCGCAAGAGGACCTGTAATTATACAGCACTAAAACTGCAGGGAAAATAATGAGACTCAATCAGTGACTCTGGAGTTCTGAAACAGACCTCCGCAGTGCTTTATTCTGCGTTCAGAAATTTACTCTCTGCGTGACCTTGCACAAGTAGCAAGCCTGTTCTCCCTGGATTCCAGATCCCTGTCTGTAATTGCAGCCCTACTTGTCTTCTTCCCAGGCAGTTGTGGGGAGAATATTACTTGCAGAGCCTTGGAATCACTAGGAAACTAAATATTCCTTATGCAACACACTAGCAGCACATTCCTAACCCACTCCAGCAAGCTGTGCATTTTATAATTTTTTTTTTTTGTTTTGCTTTTTTAAAGTCAGTGAGCAAGAAACGTGGGCTGAGAAGAAAGTCCATTACGTGGCTGTTTCCCACACACTTGAGGAACCAGGAACACAAGAGCAGAGGTTGTTCTGCAAAGCTCGTTAGCATTTCAAGTTATTTCACCAAAACCAAATCTAAATCCAAGCTCAAAGCTTCCATTTCTCAGCCCACTGCAGACACAGCATTTGCAGTTCACAGCCAAAGCCGCATCTCGCCCTGAGGTTTCTGTGTAACCAGTGGGGTTCCTGAAATCAGCAACCTAAAAGCTGCTGCTGTTCTTTTATCAGAGGCCTCCAGCCTATTAAGATAGGGATCAATAATGGAAGGAATCCTGGAAGCTCAAGTGCTGACATATCAGCTTTTCCTGCTAAAGGGAAAAGGCCAAAGGGGGGGAAAAAAAAAAGTGCCACGTTCCAGATCTTGCCACACACAGTAAGAGCCAGTGAAAGTCGGATAAGAAATAGAATCATAGAATCACAGGATGGTTTGGGTTGGAAGGGATCTTCAGAGCCCATCCAGTCCAACCCCCCTGCAGTGAGCAGGGACAGCCCCAACCAGAGCAGGTTGCTCAGAGCCCCGTCCAGCCTGACCTGGGATGTTTCCAGGGATGGGGCATCGACCACCTCTCTGGGCAACCTGGGCCAGGGTCTCACCACCCTCACTGTAAAAAATTTCCTCCTTATATCCAGTCTAACCCTCCCCTCCTTTAGTTTAAAATCATTCCCCCTTGTCCTGCCACACCACACTTATTAAAAGTCCGTGTAGCAGTTTTTGAAACAACACTGATATGCAGCCCTGGGAGAAAAGCAGCAAAATGGTTTCCAGGGTTTGCATTTACTTTGGACATTTACTAGAATTAGAAGATGCTTTTGAAAGGGACAAATATCAGCGAGAGGAACAGCAGCAGGACTACACCCTGCAGAGCTCTCCAGTTGAAGAGAATCTACAGCAGGTTTCAAAAGGAATGAGGAATTAGCTCCAGCAAACAAGAAAATAAAGGTACAGTCTCCTGCAGTCCAAATCAAGAGACCCAAAGCAACTAATTGTTTATGTTTTTTAAAATGCCACTAGCCAATGCTCTTAGCATCCACAAAAACATTTTAGGACACAAATTTTCTAATCAACGAGGCCTTCTGATGCGAGAACTTCCATCCTGTCCCATTCACTGCGCATACAACCCTCCCCAATACAAAAAGCCTAAAGGGAAAAAAATAGGCTAGACTTTCCTTCAGTTTTTGCCATGACAGACACAGCCTCTACTGATTCAAGAGACAGCAATCTATTTTTAACATCCCCTTTAAAAAAAAAATAAATATGTAAAAAGACACCACCCTCCAACTGCCATGGCCCTATAACTCAAACAGCAGAATTGGGAATGAGAAACAGCGACTATCCTTTGAGAAAGTTGGAATTCCTATTTATTGTAATGAAAGTGTAAGATACACTCCCCTGTGCTAAAGAGGAATATTACCAAACATTACCCTGAATCACTAATGCAGAGTCATTTATATCTAAACTCCCATGCCCAACTCCATGCAAGACTGTTTTTAAGCGTCTAGTGCTGAAAAGCTAGAACAGCTGATATTACCCTGGTGCCAGCTGAAGATTATTTCTGCACCTTCTAAAAAGGAAAATTAAAAAAAAAAATCCGTACAGATCAGTGAAGATGGGTGGCACTTTGTGTTATTTCTGTACCACATACAGCCTGCTGACAGAGGGAGGAGAGCAGATGTTAGCATGACTGCAGTGCCAGCGTGAAGCACTCCAGCAAGAAATGAAAAGTTTCCAAAGTTCTCTCAAGTACCGGTGAAAAGCTCTAATGCTATACTTTCTATTTAGTGTCAACTACCTACAGACTCATTAGCTAATGATTTGCAGTGGATAGTTTAATTAACATAACCTGCAAAAGCTGATCCCTCAGAGTGTGTGTGTCTAGATTAAGAAAAAAAAGCCTCTTCCACAAAGCAGCTCGATTACCTTGCAAAAGTAAATGAAACAAAAGTGTGCCACAGCAAGTGCTGTAACAGGACTGAAAAGGTGTCCTGCCATGCCCTTTGTTCTAAGTGCACCAGCAAACACGAACAGCCGAGGGAAACTTCTGGAGTGAAAAAATAATCATGAAAGAACTAAGCAATCCATTAAGCAAGATGCAGGGAAAGAATCTGAAGTAACCAGCATGTAAGGTGACAAGGGAGACTTAATACTATAATTATTAACAGACTAATTTGTCTCAGGAGGAAAACTGCAAGAACCAACAAATGGTCAAAACAACTTTAAGGGCCTGGCTCAAGATTCAGATTATTCACGATTTATTCAGATACCGGTGTGGGATAAATCAAAACAGCGATATGGAGAATACGAGTTGGTAGGGGGAAAATAGCATTAACACAGAATGGAGCACGAAAAGAAAGCAATTCCCAAACATTCAGGAGATTTATGGACCTTTATAGGACGTAGGAAGGATGAAAGTTTATCTTAAACTGGATAAGACGGTCAAATCTCCGAGTTTTTCTGCTATTGTTGCGTTTGCTTGTTGAGAGAAAAGTTGACCAATGTAAACACAATGGAGCAGCAACGCTGGCTCTGAAAATAGAGATGGAGATGCAAAACTTTGCGTCCTAAAGTTTGGAGAAAAAGGCATTCTTTTTCACCTGGTAACTTGGTTACTGCATTAATAACAGAGCGGATACAGAAGATAGTCGAGACCGTCAGAAAGGAAAAAAGCTATGTTCTGCTTTTCTATCTTGGCAAGAATTCTCTTTAATATTTAGAGACTGTTGTATCAGGAAGTGAAATTAAACACACAGCATGAGATTTCTAATGCAATCTGTTCGTCTAACTGTTCCCATTGTAGTCAAAATTAAAACTCCCACTGACTACACTGCCAATAGAATTAGGTCAACGATGACCATTTTGAAAAGCCATTTAATTATCAGAGCCAGCTACAGTAAGCCATGCAAGTTCATAAGAATCAAATTATATCAGACCAAGCCAATTGTTCCATATTTTCAGCATTTTATCGTGTTTCATGTGATCCAATTTAAAATGCTAAATCGACTTCTTCTGCAGAGGTTAGACAGTTACATACAGTAGAAATGCTAAATAATTGGTTAAGTGGCATCTACTAACATCCGTACGGGTTGGCAGTGGATTCAGTTGCTCCATCTTGATGTAACAGAAAAAAAAACCCCAACATATTCTTGGTACTTCAAACATGAAGTATCTCCACTTACTTGCTATCAATTTTTTAAAACGCAGGAGGTTACTTCAAAGGAGATAGCACAGAGGGCAGGAGTAGCACAAAGTGAAGATTGTATCAGGAGCTCAGAGGAGCTTACCGTAAAACACAAACTTCTTTGGCTTTAGAGGTTGGTCAAGTCTGCCTCTAAAGAGAGTGCCTGGAGAATATCATATTAAACTGGCCATACTAAAGGAGAAACAGATCCTGTAATCTTGCAGTTCACTTCACAGGATTCACTGCTGATCAGAACAGATGAAAATAGATGACATGGGAAGGGTGTGCTCACAAGAGCTGCATAGGACTACAAAATAAAGTGTGTACTGTGCTTCGCAAAGGTTATAGAAGTAGGAAAAAAGGTGGTGAGGGGAACATTACAGTTGCTGGTGATTCCAAGAAGATGCCGATTATCGCTTTCCAGCACCATCCTGATAAGTAAGGGACATAGTGTTGGGAACACTATGATAGAAAGTTAGCTACTAGCTTTACAACCGAGAGGAGCAGCAAATACCAGAGGATGTCAAAACTGTAGTTTTTCCTCTGTCTGATCCTACAAGATCCTGACCATCTCCTACAAATTAAGTTAAGGAAAACTGGGAGCATTTCTAGGAAGTAAGCCTCTCAAAATAGAGAGGTAAACATGAAGTAAAACCTTGACATTCCAATATTTCGGCAAGGTACAGGCATCCTAGAAAACAAAATTAAAAAGGCACACTGCAAGTTGGTTGTAACTCTGCAGAGAGACATAATAGCTGGAATAACATCTCCTGGAAGAGTAGCACTAGTCCCTTAATCAAAAAAATACAGGTTCCATCTGGTATATGCTACTTTACTCATAGTCCTTAAGCCCTGGAAAAGTTGTAAACTCAACGCAGGAAAAGGGAACCACCCTACTTATGGCTCTGAGGACAAGGATATCTCCCCTAAAACCAGGTTTATGCTTAAGAGAAATGATTCGAGACAACTGACTCATGTCTGAGCAGAGACTTTTTTCCACAAGTAGATACAAATAAGCAAGTAGGGAGCCCTGGTCTTATCAAAAAGGGTACAAGTATTTACATCTAGACATTAAAATGATGAGAACACTGATTTAAGAGAGTATACATAATCTGGTAAAAATGAAAGGTATAAATTTATCTACTCGTCTTTGAAGGATATGACCATTACTGAAGGAGAAGTACTTAAAGCAGAACAGAAGGAGACAACAAGAAAATCTGGGCAAAAAGAAGCGTCTGCTACACGAAAAGCTTTTCCTGGCACTAAATGTGTTAGGACCGTGGAGCAAACTCCCAAGTATAACACTGGAAGCCAAACAAAACTGAAGAATAAAAATATTAGAGAAACTGCAAAGAGCAATGCTGCCCAGCTGGAGAGACGGGAACCAGAAGAAGAGACTTTCAACATAGCTACTTACTACGGTAACTGATAAAGAAGTTAGGTAGTCACCCAAGACATGGTGCCTTTCCATCTTCCCATGTTCATTTGAAGGCTAAAATGCCAGTCTTTCACTAGCAGCTTTTTCAAGGGAACACCAGGGAAAACTTACATCTATTTATCAGCTAAAACTTGCTATAAAACAGCAGAGTGCTGAGATACTAATGGCTCTCTTGACCAGAGGGAAACAAACCCCCAGCCTTGATTACCTCTCAGAGGGCTGTTCAGAGGAAAATGTATTTACAAGATTAAAAATGGCACTTCAGAAGATCAAGTGTTTCAGAGAAACATCACATAAGAGAGGATTTATCACCTGGTCAAGTGAAACCAGCAGCACTTGTCCATTAAATGCCAAGGATTAATTGCTTCAGAGAAAGACTGATTTGGAACCAGAATGAAGCACTCACTCTTATCTAGGCACAGTATCCACTTGTCTCCATTTTAATCACCTCACTGTGTGGTGGGCTCATAAATTGATGACACCTTTTAGAATAAGACTGATACACTCCATAGCTACAGCGAGTCAGAAAACAGAAACATCAGAGGCCAGATGAAGGTAGAGAATCTCTACTCCCAATCTATACCTGGTGGATGAGTATTAAGGAAACCACCGTATTCAGTGTTTTATAAAAAAAAAACAGGGCATCCAGCACTACAACCACCCTTCCTCTGAGACCCCCTAATTAGCCATT
>VZTV01006951.1:20027-33167 GCA_013400875.1 Anhinga rufa | reverse complement strand
GCCCCCTGCTCTAGTGTGCCTGCTCACGTAGGGGGGTTGGACAGGATGATCTCTGGAGGTCCCTTCCAACCCCTACTGTTCTGTGATTGTGTGTGATTCTGTGATTAGTTGGCACAAAATGCAAGGTGGCAAAGCAAGAGGAAATCTTTCCACCACTTCCTCTTTGTTGTGAAAGGAAGTGGTTGGATTCATTAATTGGAAAAGAAAACATTGGCAGTGACTGATAATTTAGAGGGGAAAAAAGCCAATTTCTATATAGTGGATGGGTCTATTGATGCAGAGATTTTTAATAGAAGCATTAAGTTTGGCAAACACACATATGTGTCTGAAAGCACGAACAGAAGGGTTAAAAGAATGGTGAATGTTGGTGGCATAGAGACCAGATTGTTACCGAGATCTCAGAACATCAGTGAGCATACTGGGAAAATGAAGGGCAGAACTGAAGATGCGAAGACAGAATGACAGGAAGATAAAGAACAGGATTTGATTCATAAAATATCTGGAGAGAGAGGTACAAAGAGGAGTAAATCAGCAAAGTTAGTTCAGGAAGGTTGGACAGGATGAAAAGACAAATGATTACAATCACTGTCAACTCCAGAAGTACCTTGAGGAGTGAAAGTCACATTCAAAAACCAGTTCATTTTCGCCAGTCAAGAGAGATATGATGACCACTCTCCAGCTGGCATCCCTCATCCTCCTTGTCATACGCAAATAATCTTGGCCAGACCACAGACTCTCTTAGTGGTCTGGCCAAGGTGACTTGAATATGACAGGTACTCTTAGTGTTTGTGAGTTTGATGGTATAAAAGCATCAGAGTGTGAGTGAAATCAGTATTGTTTAAAACAAAAAGCACCTTCCCTTTCTCATTTTGCCACATCAGCAGCAACACAGAATGAAAGGTGGCTTATTGGACAAGGAAAGTGATAGCTCTGGGCAGACCAGCTGTATGTGCTCACTGTTAATAAATAGGTTTAGAAATAAAGAAAAGAAAATAGAAGTTATGGGGTGGAACACCCATCTGTTCTCCTGAAGATAATTCAAGAGCAGGGGCCTAGTCATTGGACTGACGAAATGAGACTAGACAGTGCAGCCCTACCTGACACTGAGAAAAGTTTTGATAGATATCATACTTTATACAAAATAAGTAAAAAGAAGCAAATAGCATCTGCTTTATGCCATCCAAAAGGGTATCCCCTTTCAGAGGAAAAGAGCATGTACTTACTCTCAGAGATGGAATAGTCAAATAGGAAATACAACACGTAAAAATTACACTCTGCAGGTACCAAACCAGGGAATACAAGATGAAGTTATAGACCTGCAGGTATGTTTAACTGCTGTTGTGCAGAAGATAACTGAGTTGCAAGAGTATCAGAAGCAGATGGTAAGTCTGCAAGTTTTGATTTAAAAAGTTGACCACAGAAACCCAAGATGATGGTACTGTAACAGATAAAGCACATTGATGTTTTGCTAAATGAATTACATTATTGTGTCTGAGTAAAGCAAAACATAAGCGATAAGGAGGCTGATATCTTACACTAGTTTCACCCAAACTGAAGGAGTCATTAGTCAGGCGCTGGTCCTTCTGGGATGGGCAGTTTCTCTTTCTTTTCTCTCTTCAAGGATTACCTTCTTTTATGTTAGTATGTTACCAAATATGCATTAACTCCTTTTTGCTGTCTCACTGCATGAATGGTCTTCTCTGTCGAGACAGTGCCATCCTACTTTCATGCTAGTTTCATATCAAAGTTTTCACATCGATAGCAGTTTCTTTTAAAAAGCTAATGACTATTTTGTATCTGGAGGCATCGGTTCTTTCTGGTTCCCAAGAAGAAAGGCACAAACATACTGAAGGAAAATAGTTATTTTATTCATGTCCCAGAAAAGGTGATAGCAAGTTGCAAAATCTTACATCCCTTCTGCTGCTGGGAACCCTGAGATGGCACAGCATCGATGGACCTCTGGTGATGGCACAGCACACTATGCCAATCCCATCCATGGTAAGATTGGCCAGCTCTGTGCTCACCTGCACTCTTATAGACCTTTGTTCACAATACAGATTCATCATCCCTGATAGCGATCAGGTTTGGGATGTGGACTTAGCTTTGAAAAGTCCCTTGGCAATGCACCTAATATCCTTATCACATTAATAAACCTACAGTTGCAAGGATTGATATATGCAGTTGGTGATCAAAGACATACAGTATTGCAAGTGGACAGAACAATATACTACACACATGCTTATGATTAAATACATTGATTAATTACACAATGATTAAATACCAATCTGTTAGGGTTAAGCAACAGTCACATGGTATTCATGATACAGGGGCAAACACCTGGATTAGATATTATATGGATCACTAACTCTTACAGGCTGCCCACTACAAAGGACACATGTAGAAATCCTATATATCATCAAAAGATTCTCTAAAACTGTAACTGTAAGCTTAAGAAGTTTGTGGGGCTCATGGAAGACTGGAGAGGGCATCTATCACAAGCCTATGCTAAGGCACAGGCCTATGCAGGCAAAGGTAAGGCTTTAGCAGAGTTAGGGCTACAGGAGATACAAAGTAAGAAATGTGAACAAGAACTAGCAGGGTATTGGAACTAATCAAACAGAGCAATTTCAAAGTCAATTGAAGCAAAGCCCCGTTAGTGCAGATGCATGTCAGATGATGGGAAATGCAATTGTTACATCAGGAATGTCAAACAGTAAAAGCAAACCAAAACCAAAACTAAAAACTTTGCTTGAAATGACAGCCCCTGTAGGGGATTGCTAGGAACAGTATTGGGAGAACTGCACCACCAATTTGCACCTGCATACTTTTAAATATACAGAAATGGTGCATCTGCTAACACAGTTGCTAAAGAAGGAGACAGAGTGGGAATGGTGTCCAAGGCAGGAAGAGGCTGTAAGAGAATTAAAATTGGCACCTTTTCAAGCTGCAAGGCTAAAAATGCCGGATTCAACACACCCTTCCTAGCTATCAGGCAGTAGTCTTGCCATGAAAAACATCAGAAAGGGAACATGATCCTAGCGTACAAATCAAAAAAAAAAAAATCACCACTGAATCAGATGATACAGTCCATGTTTGGAAATGTTTGGACAAAACAGATATTCCAGGTACATATGGTCAGAGGTCCTAAAATCCTCTTTAAGGCATAGTTTATCAGGATCACTGGCAGGAAATAGTTTCTTAGATTTGTATTGCCTGAACCAGCAAATACTCCTGAAACCTCATCTCTTGGCCCATTGTTGCATCCATGTTACAACAGGCTTCAAGTGGAAGTAATCAGAGGCAACACAAATGCCAGAGGTAAATTTGCCCTTAAAAGGATAAAACTGAAATATGTAGGACTGTAGAATGGCAGTGATTGATTCTGCACACCTGATTCTGACGCAATGGTGCCCACATCATTCATAGTTATTATTATATTGCAGTTATAATAATTAGCCTGCTAGTGGTGTGTGGGTTTTGTTGTTGCAGTCTCAGATGCACATCTAAAGATGGTTCCAGTTCTGGTATCAGTTACACACATCCTCAACAGATTCTACACATGGTCAAGTTACATGTCCCTTATGCAATGTTTGAATCACAGGTTTTTGGTTTTCTTCAATACTGGGCTGCCACATGTACCATTTGTGTGGACTGAAGAAATATACTTTATTAACACAAACAATGTATTGTTTGCATAACTCAAATCTTAACAGCAAAGCATTGTTATCAGTCTGGTGACTATGGTACCAACATTAATAGTCCATTTCATATAATTTTACAGAAAAAGACACATTAATTAGCAGTTAAAACAGTCATACAGAAACTTCCTAGTACCTACCAGTGTTCTCTGGTGTTAGACTTGCCCTTCCACTGCCCCTCTGGCCCTGAAGGTTGACAGTGACAACTCTTACTTGAAAAGGAGAGTTATGGTGATTTGTTGGTGTCCCTCGGTCTTCACTGGGAGGAATTTGGTGTTGATGGTGGGGACGTCTTCCTCACTCTAGCGTCTGTGCTTGGATTTATTTTTATATTTTTTGTAACATGCACCACATCTGCCTTTTTCTTTATTGCTTCACAATTCCTTATTATAACAAAATTTACTATCTGTGGTTTAGTTTATATTATGTTTGATACTTGCTCTTTGTTGTCTGTTCCTTGAAGCCAGTTTTATTCAGCTCCCAAGGCTGCATTCCTTTAGTGACCAGTAATTGACCACTGGTGATTTGTTTATAATCCTGGGGCCTCTGGTATCATCTGGTGCCTGTACTTTCAAGGCCTCTGCTATCATCCTGCATTTGTACTCCTCTACACTTCTAGGTCACAGATAGCTCCCTCTACACAGAATAATGACCTATTGTCACTAACTATAGTTACAGAAATACATCAAAACTACTCTAACAGCATAGGACACAATTGCACAAAGCTAACTAAAGTTAAAACAAGTTGGGTAATATTATAGGTAATCTGATTGTTAGGCAACTGCTGTTACAGCTAAACAAGCTAAGGCAAAGCCCCAGGCAGGCCAAGACAAGCCCTGACAAAGCAACTGTTGACAAATCCCAGCCTTCAAGCAGCACAAAACTAAATCACAGCCTCTGGCCTTTGTACTAGCAATGGCAACACCACTTTACCTGGGCTACAGGGCTACACTGTCAAGATATAGTTTGCTGACAGCATTTCCATTTCTATTCCATTTCCATTTCCATGCTGACAGCATTTCCATTTGCTGACAGCATTTCCATAGCTCATGTTTTCTCTGCTGTAGCTTAACATACTTTAACATATAGCATCTTGATAGTGTTATCTGGGTGTAGAGTCCTACTAGCCTCAGGACATTCCAATAGGGTCCTCTTCTAGGGTTAATGACTACATACTTTCTTGTTCTAGCAACCTTCAAAATTCACTTTATACATTAATGGTAAAATTATACATGCATACAACACCTTTTTCAACTGCTTGTGCTCAATATCTATCTAATTATGGCATATTACTGGTATGAGTTTAAATCTGATTCTCTTCAGGTTATGATACCATGCCCTCAGTAATGAAGGACCAAAACATGAATGCCCAACCACTGTAAAAGAGTTCCCTATGGGTAGAAGGCTTTGAAGCATGACTGCATAATTTCAGCACAAGCAAAATTTGGTTCACTGTTAGGAGTTCAATGTTAAGTAGAAGAAAGTGCGTTGGATGTGCAACCCTGAACATCCATGGGGACAAACTTCTGCACAGGTAATCCCAGCACGCAGGCCTGCAAGTAATTTTAGAGATCAAGAGGTGATAAGGCGATGGGAGGTTTGGGATTGAGATTGTTATGTGCAGGGAATACGATTCTGGATATTTGCTTGAGCCAAAAGGTGGTGGAAGTCAGGAGATGGGAAGATTATTTCAAATAAGGATCCATGTAGTGAGATTGATAAATGGATCAGTCAGCCTGGGAACCATTTGTGGATCAAACATGTGAAAGCTCATCAGAGGAACAGGATTAGGAAACTGAACGAAAGAATGGTGGATATGCCTGTTAGAGAGATTGCCAGCCTGAGGCATGTGGTACAATCAGTAACAGCAAATATCAGTGCCCAACAGAAACATGAAGAACAAGAAAACAGGAAAGGGAAGACAGAGGAATAAATAAACATATAACACATTGCACACTAACCGGAAACATACCCTACATGTGTGACTCCACAAGTCACTGACTCAGCTGGAGACCTTTGCTTCAAGGGTTTAGTGACCATGACTAGCCTCCAAGGTCTAAGGATGAAGCAAACATTGCAAGTGCTGAATGACCTTCAGTCATCCTGACTGCACAAGTGGTGCATGAAAACCAAACTGCTACAGAGGCATTAACGGAAGATCGTGAATAAGTCCAGGAAGGACTGAAATTACCAGTTATCCCTGAACTTGACAATTTTAAGAAGCCACAGTTGATTGGCATCTGGGATTTAGTTCTTCCAAGCCTTTTTTTGGAGTGAAGATGCTGTTCATTATGCCCTTAACTTCACTAGAAACTCCTTCAGAGGGAGATATTTTAACCCGGATAACTGATATGCATCAGGGGTGGTCAGAGATACAAGAGAAAATAAAGTAGAAGATTGAAAGAGTAGGAGTGAGAGAAGTGAAGTTGCCCCTTTGAATATGTATATATGCAGAGGTTGGGGACACAGTTTTGTATTTAAAGTTGTTGACAGAACTCAATTTGCAGGATAAAGATGAAGGTCCATCTGCGACTATAAATAGTAAGGGTCCTCTGTCATATCAAATCAATGAAATGCCACAATAAGAAATGAGTATGTGCATCACAGTTCAAATGTATGGACTACTGAGAATATTTTGCTGTCTTATATCCCTTAGATAGCAATGTTATTCATTGCAAGGCAAGGACTCGGAAGATTGGCAAGGGGTCAAGGACATGTCTTGGTATGCATAATCTAGTCTCAGTTCACAGAGTGAACATCCTGCCCGTGCTGATAATCATCAGTTCACAGTGACCCCAGCTTCTAATCACTGCAACATTGAATTGTCTGATGTGCAACCATGATAATACACAATCTGCTGTCAAAAAGAAAGAGTATATAAGTGGAGGCAGGGATGTCCCTGAGCTGAGCCTCAACTGGATGCCTGCCCCAACTGTCTGCTTTTCTCATCACCCCAGCTGGGGAGCAGGGCAGCCGGGGGCAGCCCCAGCCCTCAGCATCCATCAGCCCATGGATGGGGGTCAGGGTCAGGCCCAGTGAGGGGAACCAGGGTCAGACACAGCCCCAGGATGGCCGGTCAGGGCCCTGGGGGCAGGCCAAGGCTGGGCCAGGACATCGACCTGTAGGTTGCCACAGCTCAGTGGGGCCCATGGCCGGGCAGGGCAGAGCTGCAGGGAGCTGGAGACAGGCACTGCCGCAGTGTCACTGGGGCAGGGACTGACAGCCCTGGGAGAGCGCTGACATGGGGTCTTGGGCCATAGGCAGGGTGGGGGGAGTGCCAGGGGAGTGGGGCAGGGACACTGAGGGCTGCTGGTGCCCTCGGGTCCATGGCATGGATCTAAGTAATAAGAAAAAATAGATCCTGTTTGATAGCATCTCCCTCATGACAGAAACTGTTTCAGTGAAAATAGATTTTCCACCTATTATTGGTAATGATCATGGAAATAATGAGTGCACCTGCCTCCACTTCTCTGAGAATTACAGAAACTAATTCTCATTGCAATGGGTCAGTAATATTGATTGTCCTTCAAGACACTGGGAACAGCACTGTTACTGATGGAGGTTTTTAATTGGAAGAAAATTAACTCTGTGGACTAAAAATGATAGTAACTTGACCTGGAGAGTTCATTCTGAGAGTTGAATCTTCTTAAAATAACATAGACTAATTACAATGGAATCTGGACATCTAGATGAGCTGAAACACATGAACAAAACATGCCACGGACTGAGATTAAAATGAGTGTGACACCCCAGGACAGAGTGGAAACTGAAACCAGGACATGGTACCTATGCTTTCTAAACAGAATGATTTCACTTTATCCTTGACCCCCTTACTTTATCAGCGTGGTCTCCTGTCCATAGTTCAGCCATGATACACACCAAGGTTCATTACACCAAGTTCCTGTCTGCAGCATCCTGCTGGTCACACCTCATTATATGCAGCTCCTGTTTGCATAGCATACTCAACTCTTGATCAAGGAGAAGCCCTGCCTGACAGTGGAGGAAGGGGGCTGGGGCGCCACACAAACAGCACTAGATTGGGAGGCATGCTCTGGTAGCTTGGAATCTGGAGAAGGCAAAGGTCAAGGATCCCCAAAAGATTAAGCATTGAGTGGCAAAGAAACCATAAAGCCTTGGGCAACTAGAAAACTAATACATGATAAGCGCCCCAAGACCATCTGCTGCAACAGACTCCTGATCTCTCTGCTGTAATGGGAAGTTGTGAAGTGTGTATGTGAGAGAAGGGGTTGGCGATTGGTTGATGGAATGTTGATTGGTGATTTGGTGGGGGCTGGAATGTTGACTGGCAGGGGCCGGAGGTCTTGTGGCTCCTCAGGGGGAATGGTCCAGAAACTTAGAAAAGGTGACCTCTATCTTCACCTCCACGTGGAATTGACTTCCTGGAAGTAATTTCAATACAAAGCGGGGGACAGGTCACACATAAGTATAGGCGTATTGGGAAATCTTATGTATATGTAACACTTGGCTCTATAAATTGAAGCGAGTTGCCGTGCCAGGTGCACACGGCTTTGGTGGGACTGCCCCCCCCCGCCCCCCCCGTGCTGCCCAGCGCTGAATAAACATACCTACTTTACAATCTTACAGATTGTGGAGTCCATTTTTCTGCATGTCATATGAGTGTGTGTGTATGTGTGTAAGAGTAGTTAGAAACATAGCATGATATTGAGCTTGTCTTAGTAAGTTTGAATTCCTCATTTGCATTTCATTTGTTGGGCTCATAAAACCTGCTTGACATGCTGAGATGGCCTGGAGAAGGGTATTCACCTCTGTAGCAATCAATTTTCAGAGCTCAGAATCATAGAATCATAGAATATCTCAAGTTGGAAGGGACCCATAAGGATCATTGAGTCCAAATCCCTGCTCCTCACAGGACTATCTAAAACTCAACCATATGACTAAGATGCTCCTTGAACTCTGACAGGCTTGGTGCCGTGACCACTCCCCTGGGGAGCCTATTCCACTGACCAACCATCATCTCAGTGAAGAACCTTTTCCTATTGTCCAACCTGAACTTCCCCTGACACAGCTTCATTCCATTTCCTCGTGTCCTATTGCTGGTTGCCAGAGAGAGGAGACCAGTGCCTCCCCCTCTGCTGCCCCCTTGAGGACTGTGATGAGGTCATCTTCACCCTTCTTTTCTCCAAGCTGAACTAAGCAAGTGACCTCAGCTGCTCCTTCTAAGTCTTGCCCTCGAGACCTTTCACCACCTTGGTCACCCTCCTCTGGACACACCCTAATAGTGTGATGTCCTTCTTATATTGAGGCACCCAAAACTGCACGCAGTACTTGAGGTGGGGCTGTACCAGTGCAGTGCAGGGTGGGACAATCGCCTCCCTCGACTGGCTAGCTATGCTGTGCTGGATGCACCCCAGGGCACGGCTGGCCCTTTTGGCTGCCAGGACACACTGTTGCCTCGTATTCAACTTGCCATCAACCCAAACGCCCAAATTTCTTTCCAAGTGGCTGCTCTCCAGCCTCTTGTACCCCAATTTGTGTGTATAACCAGGATTATCCCATCCCAGGTGGAGAAGTCGGCACTTGCTCTTGTTCAATTTCATATGGTTGGTGATTGCCCAAGCTCTCCAGTCTATTCAGATCTCTCTGTAAGGCCTCTGTACCCTCGAGGGAGTCCACAGCTCCTCCTAATTTAGTATCAGGAGTAAATTTACTTAATGTACATTTGACTCCTGCATCCAGATCATTTATAAAAACATTGAAAAGCCCTAAACCTGAGCCCAGGGGGACCCTACTGGTGGCTGGCCGCCAGGCTGATGTAGCCCCATTTAGTATAACTCTTTGAGCCCAGCCCATCAGCCAGTTGCTCACCCAACGTGTAATGGACTTGCCTAGCTGTATGCCGGACATTTTGTCCAGAAGGATACTGTGAGATGGTGGGGCCTTCAATGCTGATTCATTGTTGTTGTTGCCACCTTGGTCTCTGAATAGCCTTTTAATGCTTTTTTTTTTTAGTTTCTGTGATCTGTGGCCTCTTGTACTTCCTTATATCCTTTAGATTAATTGCTAATCATCCCTGGCAAATCACAATTTATATAACCAGCCCAGAGATAATCAGAGATAATTGATCACTCTGCCCTTATCCTGCAGCTTTCTTAAACACAGCATTGCTACATTGCTTACCCAAAGGCATCAGACCAAATCTGAAATGCCTTTCAGATGTTAAGTCAGCGATCTTCTAAATGTGCTAAACCAGCAAGTTGGTCTCTGTCTCACCACAAGAAATGCTAAATGCATTTGGGTTGTGCTGGGAGTTCAGCTACTGTCCTGTCGTGGCATGTGGTCTCATTTCCCCTACTGTGGGTCTGTTGCCTCTGGCTATTCTTAGATTTCCTCTTACACGGAGACCATAGAAATTTGTAAGAGGAA
Organism: Anhinga rufa; assembly: GCA_013400875.1. Taxonomy (NCBI): domain Eukaryota; kingdom Metazoa; phylum Chordata; class Aves; order Suliformes; family Anhingidae; genus Anhinga; species Anhinga rufa. Next base: position 23,064 of record VZTV01006951.1, on the reverse strand, counting down.
TTTTGAGGTTGTTTTGAATAAAATGGGGATGATGTATTGTTACCTAAGGTCGGCGGTTCACCTGGATCACAGCACAAGCTACGCGTAGTTTCATTCAATAACCAGATAGCAAGAAAATGAAGCCATGTGACTGGTATCCCCTGCTCCTGACACCTGGTACAGGATTGTGCCAGGACATGGTGACACATGTTACGGAACAGTGAAGCATAACAGGATGTGAGATATTCTGGATGGCAAAACCCGTGATCCCTCGGTGGTCAGGGATGCCTGCTGTGACTGCTCTCTCCACTCTTGCTCAGATTTTGTCTAACACAGCTTTACCACCCACAGCTTGCTATCTCCTGCAGCTGAAATTCTTGCATATTGATTTTCTGGCAGCCTCTTCAGAATCCACTACTTTATGGAAGTTGGTAAAGACCAAAATCCCGAACTGAGAGGTATATATACATCAGCTTATCCAAAAGATCTTTGAAGTGGATTAAACTGATACCGCAAAAGTCAGTGAAAGAAACTCTCTAAGACTTGTTCTTTAGAGTTTTAGAAAGTGGGCATTTATTGCAGTGCTGGGCACACAGGGGATTGCTCCACCTAATGTGCACGCCAGGCTCTTGTACTGTGGAGATGATATACACATACAATTTGAATATTCATTAAATTTCTGCAAAATTATTATAATATTTATGATACTCATTACTATATGCAAATATAATTGGCATATGCACAGTCAAATTCATTAGTGGTCTTCTGAATTCCTCCAGTGGTCATCGATGGTCTTCCTCACTGTGTTTGCTAGTTGAACTCAATCCTCAAGCATGCTTAGTACCCTTTTGGCTTGTTTTCAAGGTTCTTCCATGCACTTATTTTGCAGAAATCTACTAATTAGGATATATTGTTCTGTAATACTATATCACGTCAATTAGTAAAGAATGATTTCTACCAGGGTGCAATACTAAATCATATCCAGCATGTATTGTCCAAGGACACGATACTTAAATCATGTCCAGACTCTTCCTGTTGTCTAAACATAATGTTTTCCTAACCTTATCTAGCTTGTAAATATATCTCCTACCTATCATACTTGTAAATATATTTTTGGTTATCTTGATTAGACAGGGACAAGATGTTCCATCTGGTATCAATGATGCCCAGATGTCCTGGCCATCCCAGATGTCCCATCAGGTATCAATCAATATCTCATCCTGTAACAAAACAGCAGCTGGACTGCTAAGGCCTTCTTCATGTTTCCCAGTGTCATACAGGCACAGGGAATGCCGGCACCCTCACCGTTGGCTGGAGTACCAGCCTCCATTGTTCTTCTTCCTCTGAGGGTTGAGTGGGTGAGTCATGTAATTTTGAAAGTCAGAGTCTAGATTATGATTATTGTATTGTGCACTGATTATTAAGAATTTGACCCAATCTGCAGAGGGTCCAGGGGACCAAGAAGTCTAGTTAACTGAAATTTTAGGTAATAGGAAAGCTATGCTAATTGCTAGAAATTCCATGTAACAATAAGGCACACTGATTGCTAAAATCTTTATATAATAATAAAGCTCTAATTATAACTGCAACCTTGTGGCCAGTTTTCATTTACCAAGGATCCCTAAAAGAACCTGCCTGTCACAGTAGGTTCGGGTGACAATTGGCCTGCAGCCAGAAGGTAACTAGAAAGGGAAAACAAAAGCACAGCCTCAACTAGGCAACATGGAGGCAGAAGATCACAGTAACCCTTGAGTCCAAAAGGTTATGTATCTATGGCCTATCCAAAAGCCGTTTGTTCTCAGCAATGAAGAGGAACGTGGGACAGAGAGGTTCCAGTAGCCGCCATGTCTTCCGTCACATGCCAGTGATACAAGGGGGATCTTGTGTAATAGTCTTGTTTGCCAAGAGGCTGTAAGGAATAAGAGGAACTGGAACTAACAATGCTAGCTTTACAGAATATTTGTAGCTATACTTGCAAAAAAGAGGAACTAGAAGTGCGCGAGACTGAGGAAACTGGCAAAGGTATCAAGCAAGAAAGCACGCGCAGACGATTCAAAGATCATGCGACAACTAGCAAGGAACTACTTTGCTGACTGAGCGCGGATAGGTAATGAATATGTATAGGCGTATTGCAAAATTTAATGAATATGTAACAACTTGGCCATAAAGCCAAGAAAGCAAGTAGACTCAGGCGCACACGATTTGGTGAGGTAAACTCCCCGTGTTGCCCAGCGCTGAATAAACATACCTACTTTACAATCTTGTTGATTGTGGAGTCTATTTCCGCACGTCACCAGTCTGATCCTACACGTCACAGCGGCCTGTCTGGAGACACGCATCCCGATACTTGTGTGAGTGAGCAGAGTCAGCTCATTTACCACACTTAATAAAAACGGCTTTCCCTGACTATACAGTCATATAACAGGCTTTGTTCCCCTACTGCTGCTCAGGATACATAACATCTATTCAGTATTGGCTTGTCACCTGTTTAAAACTTAAGCTTAGGCCTTTTAAACAGATCATAGCCTTCTGGTAATTTTGTGATGTGAAACGTATCTGTAATTACTGTACTGCTTACATACATTTTCTTTGCACATTCAATATCTCTTTTTTCCCCATCCACCTCGTTTTTACTACAGAGCCTTTATATTTATCACTCCCCAGTTCATCTAATTGCAGGCTCCCCTTGAAGTCCCAGCTGGTCCTCAAGTCTTGGGAGGGGGTGAAAGAACAATTGTATTTTTCTTAGAAATTGTGATGTGCCTGAAGCAGGGAGCTGCGGGAGTTCTCTGGGGAGCTGAGAAGGCAGGAGGGCAGGCAGGGAGGCCAGGAAGGCTGGGCAGCGAGGGAGGCCGGGCTCAGTCTGGAGGGATGTGAGAAACCGAAAGCCCGATCTGACGGCACCGCACACCTCCCTGGCAGTGGCCCGTGAAAGGGCAGGCAAGTTTCTGCTCCGGCCTGCCGAGCTCGCCCCCCTGGGCAGCACCAGCGGCCGCAGCGCCTGAGCCGCACACCGCCGCCTCCCTGCCGCTCCCCGGCCAGCGCGGGGCCAGCGCAG
>VZTV01006951.1:7033-19689 GCA_013400875.1 Anhinga rufa | reverse complement strand
GGCCGGCGGCCCCGTCCTGAGGGGCGCGGCGGTGCCCGGCGTGGAGCGGGTCAGGCGGAGCGAGGCGCGGGGGCTGGCGGGCAGCGAGCTGCTCGTCTGGCAGAGCTAATTACCGGCTAAATAACGGCTAATTAAGCGGCCTTCAAGTGGCTGAGCGAGCACAATGAGGTCTGCAGGCGCGCTTCTCGGCCGAGCTGTTTGCCTCCAGAAACATCCCCCGCCCCATCGCCTTCAGCAGGAGTTTGTTTACTGCTTTTCTCCATAGGATATGGCCGTCCGGGGGGGTGGGGCTGGAAGATATTATATATTAAAAAAATAAATACAGCTTTCAGCGTTGCGGGCTCGCAGTGTGGGGAAGACCAGGTGTTTCCAGTCCCCTCTCTTTAAGCTCTGCGATGGAAATCCGGTGTTTGCCTGTGGTTTTTGCTTTAGCCTTTCAGGTAGGCATCACAAGGTATGCGGTGAGGAGCCGATGCGCGGCCTTGTGTAAGAGGGACACCTGCAGTTGGGTGTTGTGGTTGAACTGGCAAACTTGTTTATATAACTAAAGAAAAAATGCTTTTAAAGAGGTATAGGGTGCTATTCTGCTTTGGCTTGTCCGAGTAGTGTAGTTGAAAGAATTACCTAGCTTCTTCCATCTAAAAAGGCAGCTAGAAATCTGAGAAAAAAGGCAAGTACCCTATGAACGTTTATTTATTAACTTCCTTCATATGCTCTTGGTATCGGTGAAAACTAGAGGCATCAGCTAGAACATGAGTAGGTTTTCCCCGCAGTGGATATGCCTCGGAAGCCCATAGGAATGCTGGAGGTTGTTTTCCTAGAAGTCATTACAAGGTTGACTCAACTCTTTCTAGGACTCTGTGGTAATGTCGGGCCTTTCACTGCTCTTAACTAGACTCCTGGGATGACTTAAAAATGGAGCAAAACAAACCCAGCTCATTGTGACTGCTGACAAATATTTTCTAGCTCTTGCATCTGAGAATGATGGGAGTGAAACTTGTCACTAACATCAAAAGCTCCTTAACTGGGCTCTTATAGCCCGATTTCCTTGTATTAAGCAGCCAGTGTCCCAAAACATTCCTGGCAGAGAAAGCAGATGTGTGTTAATGATAACTTTTATATTACTGTCCACAAAAATAAATCCTATACTCCTGGTAGTTGTGCCTGTATAAAAGTTCCCCTGAGCCTCAGAGCACAGCCTTAGCCAATGTGTTGAGGTAGTTGTGAAGGTGTTTATCAGGGATTGTTGGTTCACTGTCTTCGTGTGGCGCACTGCGGTGAGTTGTGTGGTGCTTCAAAGTTAAAGAATGAAGCTCTCTTTGTATTGCAAGCTTAAACAGTATTTCTGTTTCAGGAAAGAGTATGTTATCTGATGTTTTGGCAGAAAAACATTACAGCATGCTTCGTATCAAGTCTGTTATGGGATGTTTTGGTTTCCCGCTTAATAGTAGCTAAAACTGTTTCTCCAGCACATTGGTCTGCCAGAACTTTTATTTTGTCATTTTGCTTCTGTTTTCTACTTAGGGCACAGATGCTTTTTTGCTTCTCCCCCCTCCTACCACTCTTCAACAGAAATAATTGTAGATTGGTAAAATACTCGGATCTGCAGGAGGCTGTCCTTCAAACACTGGCTTTTTAAAAGCCAGCAAGTTACTGACTTACGTGTTTTCTGCAGGCAGATGTGTTTTGGTAGTAGAATAGTTTTATATCTGTTTCTTAAAAAATTATGTAAAACAATGTTTCCCAGCTCTCTTGTTTGCCTTTTTTTGTGAGGAAAAATGATCAAAAGGGGCCTGTTGTGTTTGCTTAGTCACCTCTGGAGTAGAGGTGTGATGGTGCACCTGGCCAAGCGAGAGTGTGTGTTCCTCAGGCAGTCCTCCTTGCCAGGCCTTTTGCCCATAATGGACCAGCTGAGCTGTGTACTAGGACCTTCTGAGCCACCACCTGGGTGTGTTGACTTCTGGCTGTGGGTTGCAAACAAGGGAAGTGGTTTCTTAAATCCCTTATGTCCTGAGCTTGCTCAGTTTCATTTGCTGCAACCATGAGTAACATATCAGTGGTGTTAATGTTACGTGGCTGCTATTCTTTGCCTTTGTGAACTGATACTGGGCACTAATGAAAGGAAGCTGTTGCTTCACAGCAAATTGGACTTCAAAACCTGTCAGGAGATCTTCCAATGTGTTATTAGTAATCAGGGACATAGGAGACTGTACCGTGATATTGTTGGTACAGGTCATTGCTACTTTGGTAAAAGTAGTTCTTGCAGCTTAAGGACAATTATCCCTCTAGGAGCAAAGACCAGTAAGGAGCGCCTGCTCTTCCAGTGGGTGCTATATATCTGTCTGAAGGGACACACTAACAAGATTGCTGAAGTAAGTGATCTTACTTTAAAAAAAAATAAATTGGAAATATGGAAGCTATTTTATTATCTATAATCTGGTTCATACTGAAGCACCACAAGTAGCAGTGTTGGTGCAACTGAAGATGTATAAATGGGGAAGAAAATGGGATTGGGGAAAATGTCAACTTCTTAACCTGTCTTTGTCACTCAAAGTATTTCTAAGGTATACTTAATATTGTTACAGCCACAGTTTTTTTAAGAATTTTAGTACTTTCCCATTGCTGACAGGGAATGGATTTCTGCTTTTTCACACGTTTGATTGCTAGGCACTACTAGGACCTTTCTGACTCTTTGTTTTTCTGTCAAACGTGAGCGCTGAATGATTTCTGTCAAACGTGAGCGCTGAATGATTTCTGTCAAACGTGAGCGCTGAATGATTTGGGAGCAATACTTCTAAAAGGAGGTACAACTACTGAAGATGCAAGGCAGTTCTTTGAGTGTGTCTTAAAACTTGGAGGGAATTTGGAAAGTCTTCAGAGACTGAAGTGCATTTCACGGTTGCTCTGCATTTCACAGTAGTTTCTATGAAGTGTGCTATGTAGAAATGGGCAGCTGTAACATGGGGTGAGTATATCTTCTAAAAAATGCCATTCCATCTGAGAAAAAGTATCTTTGGACTCTGCTTTATCATTAGCTGACCTTTTCCATCAGTAATACAACTAAAAAGCATGAGTTACAGATGTAAGCTTATAGGTATATATTTCAATTATATATATGAGCTGATCTACAGAGGCAAGGATATTTCCATATAAAGGAGTCTGATACTAGTATTAGAAAAGCTTTCATCTGTAGGCTTCTGAATAGAATATTAGATGTTAATTTGTGTGATGAATCTGATCCCTGTTACTAATGCCTTTTTCCCTGTAAATCTGATTTTGTGTTAAAAATTGCTTTCTTATGCTTACAGCTATTAGTCAAAAGTGAACATAATTTTTCCCCTGAGGGGTGTGAGCAAAAAAAGCCTGGTTGATACCATCAAATAATCAAATACAATCCTGAAGATTTCAGTTTGTTCTGACAGTGGCATCTCTTTTGCTGCTGTTGGTATGTTGTTTGATATCGCGGAGAACTAGTATTTTAAAACTCCTTGTGAAGTATGGCTCTTCCAAATGCCTCGAGTCCATGGTGCTTGCAGAAAATTCACTTCTTATCTTTCAGAAGAATCTCGTTGAGCTCAGCTCGGTTTAGATGCTGCTTAGGACAAATTCAGATTTTTCTTTATCTAGCACTTCTGATTGTTGATATGTGGCATGGTGTTTCTCTGTGTTATCTCATTCCTGGTGAGAAGAATGGCCTCTTTCCTGTTGCCCTTCTGGCTGTGACCACAGTTCCTTAACTCTTGCTGCAGTGTTGCTGGGTGTGATTCTATAGCTGTAGGACTGTGGATCAGGTCCATTGCTAAGTGCCATGGAGTGCTTTCTCCTTGTTTTTTGTACTATCTCTGAATAAGTTTAAAAATTGAATTATATAATTGTAATTTCTCAAGTTGCTTTTAACTGCCTTCTACAAGAAATACAATTTTAGTACAATCTGAAGGGTATTAAACAATTATGGGTAATATAGTGTGCAGAGGTCTGTGCAGTGTAAGGCACCCATGAAAGTTATCAACCATTGTCTTAAATCTTATATTTGGCATAAACCACAGAAAACTGAAGGTTTTTAATAGTTAATCATTTTATTGACCAACTTTGTGTACACAAGTAACGCAGGAGTTTGGGATTATTGGGTCATATACTTTGCTACTGGTCTGCGGTTGGTTAAGTGTCTTGGGTTTTCCTCCTGCTCAGGCTAGTTTAGCTTGAAATTATACTTGCACACCCACACACATTGGTGTAAATCCACTAAGGGAAAATGTAAACACGCTGAGGTCCCTTAATTACTGGCCCTTGGACCTCTTGCACACACCCTGATCTTTCCAGTTGCAGACTACATATGTAGCCCTGTGACCTGCCTCTCCTTGTCCAGTTGCTGGCACCCAGACTTTCCCTACATGCCAGTCGCTCCAACTGCTGTCACTGAGACCTCCAAGCCCTGTGCTGTGGTCTCTTCTCCAGGTGCTGGCACCCTGGTGTTATAAATGATCCATTCCCAAACAGGATTCCAGTTAAAGTTTACAATTTATTAAATGAATAGAGGCAAGCAAACAGTGCTGGGTAGCACTGGGGATTGTTCCACCATAAGTGCTACCCCAACTCAGTAAATTTCCAAAGTTCATATGCTATACAGTCATACATAGTCATATGGTTTCCGAGAATTCATTAACATATGTAAAGTTCAATCTGTATACAGAGTTGTCTTTTTAGTGGTCTTCAGGGTCCTCTTGTGGTCTCAGATGGTCTTCCTCACCTGTCCGATGGTTGAACTTTGGGTTTCTTTTACACATATATAGTCATTGAATTAGCTCATCAGTCCTTGGGCATTGAACTTCTCACAGGAGGTTGATGCTTGTTTTAACACTGTTGCCCAGAGTCTATGTTATCAATGGATTTACGAGATTATTCAAGGTCTCTTCTATTCTCTCAGGCACCAAGTGGCATTCTTCTAACACTATCTTAGCAAGGGAGGGGACCACAAGAAAACAAAGGTGCTTGCAAACACTAAATCAGGGACTGTCAGGGTTCTAATCCTTTCAATAGTGAGGGGCCACATTTTGCTATGCAGCCCTAGTATATAATTTTATATTGACACGAATCAAGTGAACATACCTCACACTGGTCCCTTCAGTTGCAGACCTTAAACATAAGAGCTATGAGCCCCATGTCCTGGCTGGCCCTTGCCTACATGTGACCAGCCCCTTTTATTCTCCCTCTCTGTTTCCCTTTCTTGTTTCCTGTTTCCCTTTCTTACACATCCCCCTTCCCCTCCTACTTGATCCTTTCCCTAAGCATTCCTTAAGTTTTTAATAGTCTTGCAGCCCTGCCTCAAATATTCCTATTGAAATGTAATTTCAGATTTGTAACATGAGTATTAAAATTGCTACGACTGATATCAATGGAAATGTGTGAGAAAGCAGCAGAAGAAATAGAGACCAAGAGTTAAAAGAATGGCCTGCATTGGCAGGGAAGGAGCACCATTTCCAGGATACTTTCTTGGGCAATAAAATTGGGGAGTGTGTTGAGTGGGGAAGGTGGTGAGAGCATCTGCTTCATTAAGGTTATCTGCTCAAGGATCTTTTCAGAGCAAAAGGAGACAATAAGGGAGAAGGAATAAACATGTTCAGAGACACAAACCTGAAGGACAAACAATGCTGGGGATAATAGCAAGAAGTAAACCTTGTGTGTGGGATGTGAGAGCGTTTATTTTGGCAAGATTATCTGATCAAGGACCTTGTTAAATGGTATTCTAGGGAAAAGAGGGAAGCAATAAAGAGAACTTGGAGAGATAAATCTGACATGCAAATATGAAGGAGACAGCAGAAACAAACCTCAGTCAGTCTCCTTAACGATGGGCCATTGAGAAACTGTAGGCAAACCTAGACTTTTAAACTGATTAGAGTGCAAATCTAGGAGTCCCAGGTGTGGGTGGGAGGAAGAGGATGATGCAACTATGCAGAAGGGGAACAGACAGAAGAGGGTATAAAGGGGGTTAGTCATGTGTAAACTGTGGCTGGTCAGGAGGACTGTCTGACTGAGCCCTGTGCCTGATACTTGCAGCCAGTCCTATCTTCTTAAGTCCTTTCTCAACTATCTCTCTGCATAGTCTTGCTCTTTATCCCTTGTGTGCGAGTGCTGCAAGGACTAGGTGCCAGCTACTGAGAAGACTGTTGTGAGCTGATAACTGGGCCAGCGAATGGAGTCAGACTGGAGGTGTAGGCACCTCTGGGCCATGGTGTCAGTAACTGGAGCGAGAGGGTGTCTCAGCATCAGTAATTGGAAAGACGATAGCTCTTGGGAGTGTCTCCACAGGTCCCACAGACCTTCTGTCCAGAGTTCCAGCTACTGGGGGGACAGATGTGAGTGGATTTGGTGCCAGCAACTGGGGTCAAACTGGGCATACAGGCACCCCGGCCAGCAGCGCCAGCACCTGGAGTGAGGGGGAGCCTCACCAGGGTGAGTGAAGTGAGTTTGACTCTGGTGACTGGAGTGGGGCTGTGAGTCACAGCCCATGTGCCTGATGCTGGCTGCTGGTGAGGGTGCATGGGGTATATCTTTCCGAAATTAGGTGTGTGGGGTTTGCCTGTATAATTTGCTAGCAGTCTTTAAGGTGGACTAGCTGGTGGGTAGGAGGCCCTGGGTCTAGGCAGGGGTATCAGGTGGGCAGAGGGTCCATGCTGGTATTTGGGGGGAATCTGTGAGTGTGGAGTGCTTATGAAACAATTATATGCATCTGTTTGCTAGTAAGCATCAGGCTGGACCAGCCAGCAAGTAAGAGATCCTTTGAAATGGGTAAGAGGGCCTGGGATCCACACAGGTGTATTGGATGAGCAGAGGGGCTGTACTGGTACTTGAGGGATCTGTGAATGTGTGCTTGTGACTGTAGAGTGTGGGATTGTATGGGTTTTAGAGAGACATTCAATTCTGACCAGCCAAAGAGGAGGAAAGGGACTTGTCTGTCTATACTTCTATTTTATGCAAGTCATATGTAGGTGCAGTTGAAGGCAGCACCTTGTCTGTGGCTGCCTGTGTCAATGTGCTGTGTGTCTCTGGGGTGCGTGCTCAGCCTTGCTACTGGTTGAACCTGCAAACAGGAAAGCAGTAGCATCTGTGTCTATGGGCCTGCAATGGAGACAACTGGGTCTCCAGGCTGGGCTCCAGCCTCAGGACAGGAGGAACCATCATGCCACAGAGCTGCTGGAGGTGGTCCCTTACATCCATTAAGAAGCACCAGTGCTGTGATAATGAGGTAATTTGAAGAGGATTACTTTGATGGGTTTTGTTTTACTGGTTGTTGCTTGAATGGAAAAAAAAAAAATCTCAGTCCTGTTTCTTTATCTGTTCTGAAAAAGTCCTGTTTGTTCTCTGTGCTCTTTCTGCCGTGCTAGATTTGGGCCCTGAGGACTTTGAGAATGAAGCGCGTTCATTTAAAAAAAAGAGCACCACCCCAAAACAAACAAACCAACCTGCTAACAAACTGACTCAGAAATACTGTTGGCTAATACTGAATAAAGTCACACTGAAAGACGTGGTGGTTGGAGGAGACAACGCTAAGAACATAAAGGAAGGCTGGGAGGAAGAGCCTGGTTCCACACGAAGTTCATGGGAGTAAAACTAAAACAGGCTCATCCAATAACCATTTTTGTAATGCTCATCTGTATCAGCAAATGGCATCAGAACAGCAAAGCCAATAGGTGAAAGTGAGAAATACACTTTTGGAAATGGCATGATGGGAATCTGCAAAGAGAAGTGACTAGTCTTCATATGCTTAAAGTTACTATAACTACCCTGTGATTGACTGTCAATCTGAGATATAGGTAATTTCTAACAAATTATCTTCTATGTAATTGCTAAGAATCCTTGTGGCAAGAAAACCCAGTGTGCTGGTGCTGCTGTGACATCTAAAATACAGTTATAAATTGAGGAAAACTAAGAGTTCTTGGTGCTTATGTACTCTTTCCTTTGGGCACACATTTGGTTGATTTGGGCCATCTTGTACCACAGGGGTAGGTCTGCCAAGTTGCTCTAATCTTTCTGTGATACTGTATGTCAAACATACTGAATTCATTTTAATGCTTTTGGTTACCTGAGACTGGCTGCTAGAAGTCCAGAAGCAGAAACAGGGGAGCAAAGTTGTGCTGGCCTGCAGCTGAACTTTTGTCCTTTCAGTTCTTGGAAGCTTGTGTTTGCTGAAGTCCATGTACTGGAGAGGTGGGAAACAACCAAGATCAGAGTGGCTGGTGTTGAACCTATGTCTGGTGTTTAGAATTTTGGTCCAATTAAAGGAAGCTTTTAATAATGAATAAGAATATTTTTTAACTATTGTGCCTCAGTTACATTTGTCACAGGGGAGATTTAGACCACTTAAAGACCTGCCAAAGGTAGCAGCACAAGTGGTTTTATTGAAGTAAGATGCTGTAAAAGTGAAGCTTAAGAAAGTCTTATGGTGAGGTTCAATCTATTATTTACTGTACAGAGGATATAATAATAATTTTAAAATATCAATACAAGATCTTAATGCCCTGTGATACAAGGTTATGCGCAATATCAGGCACTTAGCAAAGATCTGAAGTTAGTAAGGGGTTTATAAATCTCAGGGAGTAACCTTGAGAGGTGTCCCAGCCCAAGCAGAAATCACTGCCATGCAGCCAGCTGCTTCTCAGGGAGAGTTCGAAAAGGCTCACTCAGGCTATCATGTTTATGGAATAAAGTGGTTGGCTCATAGTCAAATTACATGTGATGGAAAGGGTAAGCATGAGACTCCTTGTACCCACAACTTCATTTGTTCCTTGACAAATTAGTCTTGGAAGAACCACTTGCTATTCATGTTAATCACATGATCAGCGTTCTGGTTTCCCAGCTCACATGCATCAAAGCTCACTATGTCACCCTGTTCCTGTGTGGATTTTTTCAAAGAACAGGTTGGAACTAGAGAAGGTCTTGACCTGGTCACGGCCTAGGCCTTTACTTCCTTGAGAACCTGAACCAAACTAGCACTAGTTTGGTTGAGGAGTTGAGTCTATCCATCACACTCCACCCCATGACTACAGTGAATCTACTGTATCGACTCGCAAAGTAGTAGTATGGTTACCTCTTGTCTCTGTCATAAATACATGGTGTATTGCAGATCAGTGGTAGGGGTACAATTATTTGATCAGTTGCTTAGCTAAAGTGTTACAATTAATGCTAATTATATACCATTGCACATACAGAATCAGTTGATTGTGTATGTTTGACATATTGGATTAACATAATTTGTTTTATTATTTGCCCAACTTTGCTTATAATCATTCTATATATCAATAAATGCAATAAAGTCAAAACTAACAAAACTGCAACTGGATGTAATGTCAAATTTAAAGCTCCAGTTGCTGTTGGTGACCATTCAAGTTTATAAATATACACAGCTGTTGCAGACATAGATGATGCTGTCTCAGCGTGTTCAACAGGGTGTACTGAGAAATGTCGGATTTGCCATGGGGAATTAAGGCATGTATCAGAGGTCCCAGAGGAATTCCTTTCGCATGAGCCCCATCCTAGATCAGGGGTGCAAGCTTCAACGTCTATCTATTGTAATCTGCTATTTCTCTGCCAGGCCTGTTGTCGATGATCCATGGGATGGATCACAGATCTGTCTTGGTGTAAAGCCAGAGATAAGATGGGGTATATTTGTTCAGTAGTAGTGCCTCCTTTAGTCAACACATAGGCAACAAATATGTCTGTGTTTGCATTATATGTAAAGTTTACCAAGAGCCGCCAGGCTTGCAAGTGTCATTTGGTTTCAGTGGCCTTATTCCAGTCAATTTTTATGAGTTTCAGCAGGTGGGATTCTGCTGTCACCTTCTCTTAAGATTACAGCTACTGCAGCTCAGACCCTTCGTTGGGCTTGAAGGCAGCTCAGAGCTGAGGAAATGTTCACTTGAGTTACCCCTGAAGGTTTAGGAGTAACATGCAATCGCCGTGTTTTGGACATTCCCATAAAGGTAAAGTGTTTGTGGTCAACCACTGTCCTAATCCCAGTTTAAGTGAAAATAACTTTAAGGGAGAGTGAAGATTTTGCAGTGAGGTAGGCATTGGGTCTAGCTTATTGGCTGAGGCTTCTGCATCCACACCACTGAGCACTCCAAACAGCCTGTAAGGTTTCTATGTTTGTGTATGCTCTACTGAGGTACGATACAGCAGAGGAGCCTTTGTATGGTAGGCAAGAAGGGGGGCACACCGAGTTCAGTCTAGATAGGCTGGTTAGCAGTGTTAACTCTTCCTGTTTTAAGGACCAGTTAGGATCCAAAAGTAGCTGTTGCATATGATTTTTCCAAATCATGTGAGTACCTACCTGTCCAGAGGAGGGCCACAAAGATTATCAGGGGGCTGGAGCACCTCCCCTGTGAGGACAGGCTTAGAGAGTTGGGGTTGTTCAGCCTAGAGAAAAGAAGGCTCTGGGAAGACCTTATAGTGGTCTTCCAGTACTTAAAGGATGCCTACAGGAAAGATGGGGAGGGACTCTTTATCAGGGAGTGTAGTGACAGGATGGAAGGTGAACAGTTTTAAACTGAAAGAGGGTAGATTTAGATTAGATATTAGGAAGGAATTCTTTACGGTGAGGGTGGTGAGATACTGGAAAAGGTTGGCCAGGTAAGTTGTGGATGCCCCATCCCTGGAAGAGTTCAAGACCAAGTTGGATGAGGCTTTTTGAGCAACCTGATCTTGTGGAAGGTATCCCTGCCCATGCTAGGGGGTTGGAACTAGGTGATCTTTAAGGTCCCTTCCAAACCATTCTGTGATTCTGTTCTATACTTCAGTAATGACAGGGAATGGAGTTGAGGGTGAGTTAGGAAGAAGAGTTGGAGGGTTGGTTGCAATGCGCTCAGGAAGGGAAGTAGCAGAAACTAACTTTGCCAATAGCTGGGACTACATGGTGCTGGGCGCTGTGCCTGTAAGGCTAGCGCCTGTTGAAGTTAATGGATGCTGAGTGGACCAGGAATCTTCTTGACTTGTGGGTGCTGCTGGGCCTCAGAGGGATGACAACCTGATAGGGCTTCATCTGCCATAGGGGCTATGTCTAAAGCATGATTGATAACCAGCCTACCTGTGCTTAATCCCAAATCTCTGGAACTGGCCCAAGGAATAGTGGGCCTCAGTCATCTTGGAGCCTTTATCTTTGAGCATATGCTAGTGATGCCTGAAAGATAGTCTATATTTCCCACTGGAGTTTGTACTTGGATTCCAGACCCTAAAGGAGGGTGCAGGCTTCTGTTTCTGAAATTCAGATGGTATCCCCCATCACATGACATATATCTACAAGACAGGTTAAATAACCCACAGTAACAGATTTGCAATAGCACTTGCTTAATTTAGCTAGATCTATGCCTGTGAAAGAGCACATAGAGACACAGTTGCAATGCCTCCATTAGCAGCACACTCAGTTTTGATGGTTGGTCTGATTCTTAAGTCAGGCTTCAAGAAGAGAGGAATTTGACATAAAATTGTCTGAAGTCAAATCGGACCAAATATTTCAGTCCCAATTGTCTTGAGCAACACAGAAAGCTTTATGTGTTTTTGTTTCTGGTCAGACTGTCTTGAGTCACGGAAGTGCTATATGGACTTGCTAGGCAGGCATCGTATCCCACACCCGTGCTCTTTCTTTGTGTGCTCAGAAGTATCATATAATACAATACTAACCCCACCATGCTGGCACCCCTTTCCTTCATGATGAAGCAGGGGAAAGTGTGGTGGTCCTGTCCTGGCTGTGCAATGCCAGGACTGATGTCTATGCCACCCCTCTAAGGGTGTCAGATGCAGAGAAGAGTTTGGTCTCTTTGTCTGCAGTTACTCTTCGAAATGGAAATACTTTGTTTCTTTTCAGAAATTGTGAAATCTCAGATGACTGAAACTGATAAAGCAGAGGTGTGGAAGGAGAGTTGGTAGGGCTAAAGCTGGATGTTGCCCCAAAGAATTGATCTCTCTCCTGGTTCTGCTACAGAGTTCTGGTGGGAAGATAGGAAAGTGATGCAACTAAGTGCACTGTAGATGTTGTTAGTCTTGTGTATCTTGTGAGGTTTTGTACAGAACCCACAAAACCCCTGGATGAAAGCAATCGCTGTGTAACGCAAAGCTCCAGCTTGCTACCGGGCAACCTCCCTGCCTCACAGCCAAGAAGTGAGATCCAAAGCAGCATGGGTTAAGCAGGAAGGGTTGCCCAGCCATGCCTGAGGGTGAGTGGGCAGGAGCTGTTGGCAATAAAAGACAAGTGAATGGGCTGGATGGGTAGTCAAGCTCAAGTGCTCTGAATCAATTGCCCCCCTGCTGTGGCAGCTCAGGGATCCCAGCACCTGTGATGGGCATGGGCTGGGAATGCATCATGGTGCTGTTCCCTTTCCAGGCATGGTACCACAGCCACCTTCAGGGACAAGTGCCTGGAGGGAGCTAGGAAGAGCTGTTAGCTGCTGCTGCCCCTGCCCTGGGTCCTTTCTGTGGTAGGTAATGGCTCTCTGGTGTCTCCCTTTTGGTCCTAGGAGAGGCAGCCTTCTCCCACTCCCCGGCTGAGCCCAGGACTCAGAGCAACCCCGATTCCCTGCCGGTGCTGCCCCAAACACCGCTTCCAAGTTAAGGGCCCCTGTCTGTTAATAAGTAAGGTAAGCCTGAAAAACCTCCCTAAGAATCAA